>NW_020869526.1:208690-211190 GCF_003789085.1 Penaeus vannamei | reverse complement strand
TAACTCAACTCTGTTCAGGGACTCGCTTCCTCCTACGGTGCTTGACAGAGTAACCGTGGAAGCTTTCATGTCAGAACTTTCAGCTTTTTTCGAATTTCCTTCAAGTTCAACCGCTTCTTTGGCAACTTTGGCTGTGAAGATGAACTGGATCGCGCTAAAAGGAGAAATGTGATACGTTATTATTCATCTTTAGCTGTGCTAAAAACTTTGTAAATGAGACTTCGAGAGTGTAGGTTTCTTTCACAGAGAGAAGAGAAGAAGAAACAAAGGGAGAAGAAAAATGAGACGAACGGGAATAAGAAGATGTAAGAAAAGAAAAGCGAGAGAAAAGAGAAAATACACACATATTTATAACGAGAGAGAGAGAGAGAGAGAGAAAGATATACATATATACTGTATTATATATATATACATTGCTCAAACCACTTTCGAAACGGAACATATAACAAACCCAAAAAAACGCGCAAACATGACATTAAAACACCGCAAAATCCTCCCACAACTCACACGAAGCACACCATGATCAGCACATTGACTCCGGCGGCGAAGAAGAACTGCGCTGCCGGGAAAGCCTCCACAGTTCTGTAGTAAATCGGGGGCATAGGCGGCATACCCGGCCATGGGCATCAGGCCGTAGAGGGCAGCCAGGACCGCGCTGATGCGACCTGTGGGTGATGTTGCAGTTTCAGGCTTAGGAAAAGGACATCTGTGTTGTCGGTTCTTTCTTTGCAATGGTGTTCTCGGATGAGAAATCATTGTAGTGAAGACACATATATAGGTTTGTTGGATATATATATATATATATATATATATATATATTTTATTTATATGTATGTATATATGTATATATATATATATATGTGTGTGTGTGTGTGTTGTGTGTGTGTGTGTGTGTGTGTGTGGTGTTGTGTGTGTGTGTGCGTGTGGCTGTGTGTGTGTGTGTGTGTGTGTATAAATAAGTATATATATATGCACACACACACGCATAGACACACATATATACACATGTGTCTATTTACCTCTCCTTAACTTGAGGCATACCAATATAACATCATTTAGTACAAGAATCAACAGACTACATAACGCTAACCATCCATAATGGGTCGGGTTTTTAAACAAAGCCAAATGCACAGGCGTTCTACACAAATGCAAAAATCTGAAGCACAACTTCCACCAGAAAGCAAAGACAAACCCAATTTCAAATTCAATTTCACTAAAAAAAAAAAAAAAAAAAAAAACAGATCCTTAAAAAAATATTTGTTCATTTCTCATTTTTCAACATTTTTTTTTCACTAACGGCCCCACCCTTCTCCTCCGCGTCAACCAGCTTGGTCGACATGGAGCGGAAGGCGATGACGCTGCCGTTGGACAGGACCCCGACGGGCGGGACCGAGCCACATGAGCGCTCCCTGGCGGGCGTTGGAGACGAAGCCGTAGCAGCCGTACTCGCCCACGATGGACGCGGAGCCGAGGACCACCAGGAGCGAGTCGCGGAGGGACACGAGGCGGGTCAGCAGAGGCACCAGGAACAGGGAGCCTGAAGGGGGACGACAGGCAGCGGTCGTGTCTTGTTTGGCTTTTTGATTACATTCATATATGTATATATATATATATATATATATATATATATATATATATATATACACACACACACACACACACACACAACACACACACACACACACGCACACACACACACACACACGCACACACACACACACACACGCACACACACACACACACACGCACACACACACACACACACACACACACACACACACACACACACACACATACACACACACACACACACACACACACACACACACACACACACCACATATATATATACATATATATATATATATATATATATATATATATACATATATATATATATATATATATATATATATATATATATATATATATATATATATATATACATACACATTTATGTATGTATATATATATACATATATAAATATATATATATATATTATATATATATATATATATATATATATATATATATATTACATATACACACATTTATGTATGTATATATATATATATGTATATATATATATATATATATATATATATATATATATATATA
Organism: Penaeus vannamei; assembly: GCF_003789085.1. NCBI lineage: Eukaryota > Metazoa > Arthropoda > Malacostraca > Decapoda > Penaeidae > Penaeus > Penaeus vannamei. The sequence goes on along the minus strand of NW_020869526.1, from coordinate 209,071 downwards.
TATATATATATATATATATATATTGACACTGTAGCTAATCATCCTCGGTAATACTGCAACCGATATTACCAACATGAAAGACAACATTGGGATAACTTACCTGCTGCAGCGATCAGGTTGCGGTATGTGAGGTAATACCCAAAATCCGTAGCATCCCATTGTAGTGTTCTTCTTACAAACAAGTACACATAGAAGCCTGAAAAGAGATTTTATCTGATATACCTTAAAGTCCATGTATGAATATGTCCTTTTTAGAAATTTTAGAAATTTTAGAAATACATTTTTTTCTATTATATTTCATATATTTAGTCTATGTATATTTTAGTCTATATATTATTTTCTATACTACCCTGATCCATATCCTCTTTGTTTGTTGTTGTT
>NW_020869526.1:188230-193230 GCF_003789085.1 Penaeus vannamei | reverse complement strand
TTCTCTCATTGGTAGATTCATTTAAAGAAGCACTTTGATTGGTAGCTTGAATGTGACGTCACTAAGATTCACCAGGACTCTCAAACACCTTGGTTCTCCTGGGCGGGAACTCAGTAGTGCGGAAGCGTTTGTAGGAGGGAGTCTTCTTCGACGATGCGGGTCCCACTCCTCTTCCTTGGCCTCCCTCTGCTGCTATTCCTTCTACCACCTCGTAAGGATGAAGGCTAATCCATCCTCAATTATCCTCTTGAATACTTTAAAAATAAATTCTCCTTTCTCTACGCATATAAACGTGACACAGATAGCGAAAGAATCACCGAATACGGATACTGATAAAGGTGTCAATTTTTTGCTCCATTTTTTACCAGATGTTCGCGGCTGGGGGGGGAGCTGTTATAGCCCACCTGACCCCGTGCAAAATGTAACGCGAGACTGGAACGGCGAGAAGGTAAGCCATTCCAAGATTCGGAATGAGTAGGAGGAGTAGGAATAGGTGTGGAAGAAGAATATAGATTAGATAAAAAAAAAGATAAATATGTAGAGTTGGAGGACGTTACTTTTGTTGTATTTGTTATTATCTTTACTAATGTTGCTATCATTATTATAATTAGTATTGTTATTATCATTATTATTACTATTATTATTATTGTTATTGTCATTATCATATACTAGATTATTTATTATTATTATTATTATTATTATTATTATCATCATCATCATTATATCCTCATCCTCATCATCATTATAATTATCATCATTATTATTGTTTATATTGTTACCATTGTTATTATCAATATCATCATCATTATCACTGTTGTTTCTTTTCTTGTTACAACTGGCATTATTGTGATTATCATTATTATTGTTTTATCATAATTATCATCATCATCATCATTGCGGTTCTTATTATCATTAAGGTAATTATTGTTATTATGATTATTATTATCATTGTTATTATAATTATCATAATTCTTATCATAATCATCAATATTATTATCATTATTGATATTATTATTACTAATTATCATCAACATTGTTACTATTCTTATCATCGTTATCATTGTTATTGTTAGTACCGATATTATTTATATCATTGTTATCATTGATATCATTACCATTACTATCATTAAAACAGAAATGACCAAATAAGGAAAATAATCCCCGGCTTCCAAGGAGATGCTCTTAAAGATGCTGTCACAATAACACTTTTTCCGTCAAATTAAAAAAAAAAATTATTTGACATAAATACAAAAGTTCTCGAATATAGCTCTTGATTTGACTATGCTTGGCTGAAAAAGTTTTTCAAAAAAAGAAAGAAGTTTTTTTGGAAAGTTTTTTTTCAGACGGAAACGATCATTACCATCAGACTGGAAAATCGACAATTCGCTCAAAAAAAGGACAAAATTTCAGAAAACCGTCAAAAAAACGGACGGAAAAAAGTCCCAGCGTGACGGCACCTTAACACGTCTTTTCTTAATTCATTTTTTTTCTAATTTATATTATTATTATTTTTTTGACGCGTCCTTTCTTAATTCTATTTTTTTTTCTAATTTATTTTATTTTTTCTAAAAAGGGACAAAATTTCAGAAAACCGTCAAAAAAACGGACGGAAAAAAGTCCCAGCGTGACGGCACCTTGACGCGTCCCTTTCATAATCTTTTTTTTTAACTAATTTATTTTAATTTATTTATATTATTATTTTTTTTTTGACGCGTCTGTTTCTTATTTGTTTTTCTAATTTATTTATTATTATTTATTTATTTGACGCGTCCTTTATCTTAATTTTTTTTGAATTTATTTTATTTTTTTTTTTTCTGTATTCCACGCCCGTTACCTCTGCCCGGAACAGATGGTCTTCGGGTGCACTGGTTTAAAGGAAATTAGTCTGACGTGTAGTTTCTACTGGATTTCAGACGCGAGATCGGCCGTCAATGGGGTGCATCGGTGAGTTCATCTGAATGTGCTTTTTTTTGAATTGTGTTTGTTTTTTTCTAATGGGATGATTTGTGTGTGTTTTTTTTTCTAATGGGATGATTTGTGTGTGTTTTTCTAATGGGATGATTTGTGTTTTTTTTCTAATGGGATGATTTGTGTTTTTTTCTAATGGGATGATTTGTGTGTTTTTTTTTCTAATGGATGATTTGTGTTTTTTTCTAATGGGATGATTTGTGTGTTTTTTTCTAATGGATTTGATGATTGTGTTTTTTTCTAATGGGTCTAATGGGGATTTGTGTTTTTTTTCTAATGGGATGATTTGTGTTTTTTTCTAATGGGATGATTTGTGTTTTTCTAATGGAAAATGGATGATGTGTTTTTTTTCTAATGGGATGATTTGTGTGTTTTTTTCTAATGGGATGATTTGTGTTTTTTTCTAATGGGATGATTTGTGTTTTTTTTCTAATGGGATGATTTGTTTTTTCTCTAATGGGATTTGTGTTTTTTTTCTAATGGATGATTTGGTGTTTTTTCTAATGGGATGATTTGTGTTTTTTTTCTAAATGGGATGATTTGTTGTTTTTTTTCTAATGGGATGATTTTGTGTTTTTTTTCTAATGGGATGATTTGTGTTTTTTCTAATGGATGATTTGGTGTTTTTTTTCTAATGGATGATTTGTGTTTTTTTTTCTAATGGGATGATTGTGTTTTTTTCTAATGTGATTTTGTGTGTTTTTTTCTAATGGGATGATTTGTGTTTTTTTTTTCTAATGGGATGATTTGTGTTTTTTTTTCTAATGGGATGATTTGTGTTTTTTTTTCTAATGATGATTTGGTGTTTTTTTTCTAATGGGAATTTGTGTTTTTTTCTAATCTAATGATTTGTGTTTTTTTTCTAATGGGATGATTTGTGTTTTTTTCTAATGGGATGATTTGTGTTTTTTTCTAATGGGATGATTTGTGTTTTTTTCTAATGGGATGATTGTGTGTTTTTTTCTAAATGGATGATTTGTGTTTTTTTTCTAATGGGATGATTTGTGTTTTTTTTTCTAAATGGGATGATTTGTGTTTTTTTTTCTAATGGGATGATTTGTGTGTGTTGATTTTTTTTTCTAATGGGATGATTTGTGTTTTTTTCTTAATGGGATGATTTGTGTTTTTTCTAATGGGATGATTTGTGCTAATGTTTTCTAATGGGATTTTTGTGTTTTTTTCTAATGGGTGTGTTTTTTTCTAATGGATGATTTGTGTTTTTTTTCTAATGGATGATGGGATGATTTGTGTTTTTTTCTAATGGGATGATTTGTGTTTTTTTTCTAATGGGATTGATTTTGTTTGTGTTTTTTTTCTAATGGGATGATTTGTGTTTTTTTTTCTAATGGGATTGTTGTTTTTTTTTCTAATGGGATGATTTGTGTTTTTTTCTAATGGGAATGATTTGTGTTTTTTTTTCTAATGGGATGATTTGTGTTTTTTTTTCTAATGGGATGATTTGTGTTTTTTTCTAATGGGATGATTTGTGTTTTTTTCTAATGGGATGATTTGTGTTTTTTTTCTAATGGGATGATTTGTGTGTTTTTTTTTTTCTAATGGGATGATTTGTGTGTTTTTTTCTAATGGGATGATTTGTGTTTTTTTTCTAATGGGATGATTTGTTGTTTTTTTTTCTAATTGGATGATTTGTGTGTTTTTTTCTAATGGGATGATTTGTGTTTTTTTTTCTAATGGGATGATTTGTGTGTTTTTTTCTAATGGGATGGATTGTGTGTTTTTTTTTCTAATGGGATGATTTGTGTTTTTTTTTCTAATGGGATGAATGGGATGATTTGTGTTTTTTTTCTAATGGGATGATTTGTGTTTTTTTTCTAATGGGATGATTTGTGTTTTTTTTTTGATTAATGGGATGATTTGTGTGTTTTTTTCTAATGGGATGATTTGTGTTTTTTTCTAATGGGATGATTTGTGTTTTTTCTAATGGGATGATTTGTGTGTTTTTTTCTAATGGGATGATTTGTGTGTTTTTTTCTAATGGGATGATTTGTGTTTTTTTTTCTAATGGGATTTGGTGTTTTTTTCTAATGGGATGATTTGTGTTTTTTTTCTAATGGGATGATTTGTGTGTTTTTTTTCTAATGGGGATGATTTTGTGTTTTTTCTAATGGGATGATTTGTGTTTTTTTCTAATGGGATGATTTGTGTTTTTTTCTAATGGGATGATTTGTGTTTTTTTTTCTAATGGGGATGATTTGTGTTTTTTTTCTAATGGGATGATTTGTGTTTTTTTCTAATGGGATGATTTGTTTCCATATAGATTAATGATTCTTTGTAATTGTCTGTGTGCGTTCGGGTGCCTATACACGCTTGTATCTATCTATCTATCTATCTATGTATCTATCTATCCATCTATCTATCTATATATCCATCTATTTATCTATCTATCTCTATCTATCTATCTATAGACAGATATGTGTGTGTATTTATGTATATATGAATGTATTTTTCCATATTACTACTTAGAAATATAGATAGAGAGGTAGACTGGTAATGAGAAAGTTATATGAAACGTATCCATGTTGACAAATGAAGAAAAGGTACGAATGAGACTGGATATCTCTTGTATTGTGAAGACATCCAGTCTCATTCATACCTTTTCCTACAAGAAAGTCATATATTTTGATGAATTGCCGTTTCCACCCCCCTCCCCCCCCTCCCCCCCAGACGAGACCTGCCCGTGCCCCCCGACCGAGCCGCAGTATATCCGGCAGCCTGCTTATCCTTCCGACTACGACTGGACCGCGGGCGAGCTCACCCTGACTTGCCTGTACGGGTTCTCTCTGCGTTCGGGCGGGTCGAGCTTGACCGCGACTTGCTCGAATGGGACTTGGGTCTATTCCGAGAATCCGCCTTATTGTCACCGTCAGTACCTTTTAAACTTAATTTGAGTGAATTGTAATTTTTGGGGGGGGATATGATTGTGTATGTGCATCAAAAAGCAAATCGAAGGAATATTGATTAAAAACGTTGAATTTTATTCTTTTTTTTTTTGAGAAGAATGATTTATATGC
>NW_020869526.1:163230-170730 GCF_003789085.1 Penaeus vannamei | reverse complement strand
AGACTCCCACCATGAAGGCTCCACATGGCAGAGTCTGCGGGAGGTGCGAGAAGGGCATATATATAATATATATATATATATATATATATATATATATATATATATATATATATATATATATATATATTAGTTAAATTCCTATTATTTTCTCTTAGCAGCATCAGTGGGAGCTCCTTCCATTGGGTTTTTTTTTATTGTATTTATTATTCATTACAATCTTCACACACCCGCATACACACACACTCACACTGTAAGAACCCGAATGTTGGGCCCTACAAGAGTTTGGTAGAAGGCGAGCTTAGGGTTTAAGGTAGACAACCAAGTGGTCTTGACTCCTTTAATAAATAGTTATGTTGGAGCGCGGCTGATCCTCGGAGCGAGGTGTTGCTCCTTCCCTCGCCGCAGGGAGACTGATTCATCTCCTACAGAGTGGTCTAAAGATCGCTCTAAGTCCGTTGTTGACAAACCGTGGTGACTGACGAGGTGACGAAACCGGTGACGAAAACAACTGGTGACGAACAACGGTGACTTGGGAGAACAAACATGGTGACGATCAAACCGGTGACGAACAGTGACGAAACAACGGTGACGAACAACTGGTGACGAACAACCGGTGACGAACAAATGGTGACGACAACTACGACAACCGGGACGAACATGGTGCGAACAACCGGTGACGAACAATGGTGACGAACAAACCGGTGACGAAAACCGGTGACGAACAACTGGTGACGAACAAATGGTGCGAACAAACTGGTGACGAACAATGGTGACGAACAACTGACGAACAACTGGTGACGAACAACTGGTGACGAATGGTGACGAACAACGACAACGTGACGAACAACGGTGACGTGACGAACAAACCGGTGACGAACAACTGTGTGGTGACGAACAACCGGTGACGAACAACCGGTGACGAACAACTGGTGACGAACAACCACGAACGGTGAAACAACGAACAACTGGTGACGACAACTGGTGACGAACAAACAACTGGTGACGAACAACTGGTGACGAAACAACCGGTGACGAACAACAACTGGTGACGAACAACGGTGACGAACAACCGGTGACGAACAACGGTGACGAACAACTGGTGACGAACAACTTGGTGACGAACAACTGGTGACGACCAAAACTGGTGACGAACACCGGTGACGAACAACCGGTGACGAACAAAAACAACTGGGTGACGAACAACGAACAACGGTGACGAACAACCGGTGACGAAACAAACCACAACGAACAACTGGTGACGAACAACCGGTGACGGAAACCGGTGACGAACAAACTGGTGACGAACAACCGGTGACGAACAACGGTAAACAACCTGGTGAACCGGACGACAACCGTGACGAACAACTGGTGACGAACAAACCGGTGACGAAACTGACTGTGTGACGAACAACTGGTGACGAACAACCGGTAACGAACAACGAACGAACAAACTGGTGACGAAAATGGTGACGAACAACCGGTAACGAACAACAACAACAACCGGTGACCACTGGTGACGAACAACGGTGACGAACAACAACGGTGACGAACAAAACCGGTGACGAACAACCGGTGACGAACAACTGGTGACGAACAACTGGTGACGAAACAACGCGTGACGAACAACTGGGTGACGAACAACCGGTGACGAACAACGGTGACGAACAACCGGTAACGAACAAACTGGTGACGAACAACCGGTGACGAACAAACTGGTGACGAACAACCGGTGGACGAACAAACTGGTGACGAAACACAACGGTGACGAACAACTGGTGACGAACAAACGGTGACGAAAACTGGTGACGAACAACCGGTTGGACGAACAACCGAACAAACAATGGTGACGAACACCGGTGAAACGAAACAACGAACAACCGGTGACGAACAACCGGTGACGAACAACGGTGACCAACACGAACAAAGAACAAACCGGTGACGACAACTGGTGAACGAACAACCGGTGACGAACAACTGGGTGACGAAACAACCGGTGACGAACAACCGGTGACGAACAACTGGTGACGAACAAGGTGACGACAACTGGACGAACAACAGGTGACGACGGTGACGAACAACTGGTGACGAACAACGGTGACGAAACAACGGTGACGAACAACGTGTGACGAACAACCGGGACGAACAACAACTGGTGACGAACAACCGGTGACGAACAACTGGTGACGAACAACCGGTGACAAAACTGGTGACGAACAACGGTGACGAACAACCGGTGAACGAACAACCGGTGACGAACAACCGGTTGACGAACAACGGTGACGAAACGGTGACGAACAACTGGTGACGAACAAAACCGTTGACGTGGTGACGAACAAACTGGTGACGAACAACGGTGACGAACAACCGTGTGACAACAAACGAACAACTTGGTGACGAACAACTGGTGACGAACAAACTGGTGGACGAACAACTGGTGACGAAAACCGGTGACGAACAAACTGGTGACGAACAACGAACAACTGGTGCGAACAAACGAAACAACGTGACGAACAACGGTGACGAACAACAACTGACGAACAACCGGTGACGAACAACCGGTGACGACAACTGGTGACGAACAAACGGTGCGAACAACGTGAACACCAACGGTGACGAACAACCGGTGACGAACAACTGGTGACGACAACCGTGTGACGAACAAACTGACGAACACCGTGACGAACAACCGGTGAACGAACGGTGACGAACAACCGTGACGAACAACTGCGTGACGAACAACCGGTGACGAACAACCGGTGACGAACAATGACGAACAACCTGGTGAACGAAACAACTGGTGAGACGAACAACTGTGACGAACAACTGGTGACGACAACCGGTGACGAACAACCGGTGACGAACAACTGTGTGGACGAACAACCGGTGACGAACAACTGGTGACGAACAAGGTGACGAACAACCGTGACGAACAACTGGTGACAAAAACAACTGGACGAACAACTGTGTGACGAACAACGGTGACGAACAACTGGTGACGAACAACTTGTGTGAACGAACAACCGGTGACGAACAACTGGTGACGAACAACCGGTGACGAACAACCGGTGACGAACAACTGGTGACGAACAACCGGTGACGAACAACTGGTGACGAAACAGGTGCACGACAACCGGTGACGAACAACTGGGACGAAACAACCGGTGGTGGTGACGAACAACCGGTGACGAACAACTGGTGACGAACAACCGGTGACGAACAACTGGTGACGAACAACCGGTGACGAACAACCGGTGACGAAACAACTTGACGAACAACGGTGACGAAACAACCGGTGACGAACATAGCTCTTACGGAATGGATAGACTACATAAGATTGGAATGACTAGTGTGGTAAGGAGGAATAAGCAGGTGGTCAGGTGTATATGCATATGTATGTGTGAAGATACGTATGTGACAAACAGGTAAGATTGTATATGTAGAGTATAGTAATCAGATATAAATATAGCTGGGTCACACACAAACATAGTCTCACTCATACAGTGCATGTACGTGTTAATCTATAACAGGAAAGTGAATAGTTGCTTACACATATGGTCCCCGCCTTTTTACATTACTAATGAACGAAAAACTCACACAGTGAACGTAAGATCATCAACGGGAAAGCACCGTATGGTCGTCCCCGTAACCAGGAATCCAGCGGACAGGAGTATCCCTTTTCGCAAACCTGCAAAGTGATGGTGATACGGTGTGGCTGTGATGATTATAGTGCCATGACGAGTCCAGGCAATACGCTTCCAGTGATGATAGGAATAAATCATCTTCAGGTGCTGTCACACTAGCACTTTTTCCGTCAATCCTTTTTTTTTTTTTTTTTTTTACAATTTTCGGAATGTTTGTCCATTTTTGAGCAAATTGTCGATTTTCCAGCCAGACGATAATGATCGTTTCCGTCTGAAAACCTTTCCGTCAACTTTTTCAGCCAAACAATACTCAATTCAAGAGCTATATTAGAGAATGTTTGTATTTATGTTGAAAAAAATTGTTAAACAAAATTGACGGAAAAAGTGCTAGTGTGACAACACCTTTATTGTAAAAAGAAAAGAACAGAAAAAAAGAAATGAATCTCCCTCACTTGGGGAAGGACGAACAAGCTAAGGTCCGTGAACGGTACTTTGGTAAAATCACTCTTGTTAGTTTTTTTCCTTAAACCCTTCAATTTTGATGATATTCAAGTATAACTTAATACAATGAACAAGCGAATGAACAGCTGTATACCTTACCTATTCTCTGCACTAACCCGCTCAAGGGGACCATGAAGACGAGCCAACGAGGGAGGCCAATTGCTGAAGGAGGCGGCGGTGTTCGGGCCCCAGTTAGGGAAGGCGACCAGGGCGGACTCCACGATGGGACCCCAAGTGCCCCACACAGTCAGCTACGAGGGGCATTTGCGGTTCGAGAAGAGAGCAGAATGTGAGTATATATATGTGTGTGTGAGCAGTATATAATATATATATATATATATATATATATATATATATAATATATATATATATATATTATATATATATAATTAATATATATATATATATATATATATAGTAATATATATATATACGTATATACATATATATATGTATATATATGTATATATGTATACATATATATACATATATACATATATACATATATACATATATATATATGTATATATGTATGTATGTATGTATGTATATAAATATCCGCTATATCTGTGTATGTGTGTGTTGCAGCAGTAAGATAACTAATCTTCAAAACGTACGAGTCTTCCTGCATAATGATAAAAGTTATCTCTGGTGATGCGGTGATAACAAGCTTTTTAGTCCGTAAATCACGAATCTCTTTTTATCACCCTACTTGTTTATGTCTTTTTTTTTTTTTTTTTTTTTTTTTTTTTTCTTTTTTCTTTCTTTTTTACAGAAACAGTGAAGTGTTTGTGAGTGCGTGTGTATGCGAGTGTCTGGATCAGTGTGTGCAAGTGCAACACAAACATACCCATACTTATGTTCACCACATAAACACTTACAAGAAACGTGTGTATATGTAAATATGTGTTATATAAATATATTATATATAAAATATGTATATATAATACATACAATATTAACATATTATATATATAGTATATATATATATATACATATATATATATATATATATATATATATATATACATACATATACATATATATATATATATATATATATATATATATATATTATATATATAATACATATATTATACTATCTATATACATATAATATATACATACACTATATACATATATATATATGTATATATATATACATTATACATATTATGTATATATATATATAATATAAATACATAATTATTACCTAGTATATACATATTATATATATATTATATATTATATATCTACATAATATATATTAGCTATATATACATTAATATATACATATATATATAACGTCATATATATACATATATATACATTATATATATAAGCATATATATATATATATTATACATATTAGGTATATATATATATACATATATACCATTATATATTACATATATATATATTACTATATATATATATTATCATATATACATATAATATATTATATAACATTTATATATACTATATGGCTATATACATAGATTATATATGTATATATACTATATATATATACTATATATATATATATTATATATAATATAATATATAGTATATATATGTATGTATACGTATATATTACTATATATACATATATGTATGTATACGTATATATAATATATAATAATATAATAGATATATTATTATGTTACGATATATATATATATATACATACATATATGTTAGTATACGTATATATTATATACATATATATACTATATACATTATATATATACATATATATATGTATTACATATATATATGTCTTCTTGTATATTATATATGCGTATATCATCACTATATATTTACTATATGTATGTATTGGTATCTATAGTAATACATATATAATATATATATATATATGTATATCCTATAGATTATAATATGTAGTATATACAATATATATAGTACTTAATATTACATATATGTAGTATACGTATATATCTATACTAACTTATAACTATATAGATACTATTATATATATATATATATACTATTATATACATATATTATATATATAGTCTATATATACATAATATATGTATGTATTTATATATTATATATATATATATATATATATATATATATATTATATATATATTGTATATATATATATATATATAATATATATATATATAGTATTATATGTATGTATGTATACGTAATATATATATACATATATATATATATATATATATATTTATATTATTATATATATACATATATCATAGTATATTTTATATATATAATATATATATATATATATATATATATATATATATATATATATATATATTTGTATGTATACGTACATACATGTTTATAAACACAACACAAAATATTTTTTCCGTGGATATTGTTCCGGCACCGGATTTTATAACAGTTTGGCTATTCGTCCGGCATACACGCGTACTCACAATTTGCGCGCAAACACACGCGCTTGTGCATTAGCCTTGCATACAAACCTTGGCGCTAGTTTTGTGTTGTTCATTGTTCATGGCTAAGGGTCGATCATCGATTTTGGATTCCTTCAAAGTTGGAACTGAATTTGCCAGTTTTGCTGATCTGAAGGACAGCTTGACTAACTTTCAAGAGAGCACTTTCGCACAGTTTTATGTCAAGGATTCAAGGACTGTTGCTGCGGCTTTGAAGCGTACACCGGATAAGAAACTAAAGCCAGAGTTGAAGTATTCCGACTTAGTGTTTGCCTGCTTCGGGAAATACGGCAATCGGGAGGGGGTCCGGGGGCGTAATCCCCGGGTTAGGAGGGATTTTGGGTTCATACAGCGATCCTACTGGTAGTACGTGCGTTTGAGATGCGGTTCACTCGCTCGTTCGTTCGCGCAACACCGTGTCGAATCCGTGGCCGAATCTTTTCTCGGATTTCTACATTTTTCACTTTCCTTATCATCTGAAATACTATCCTTGGCTCGGATTTTCAATTTCCCACATTCTTTTGCTTTTTGAAATGCATGGTATGACCCCCCCCCCCCAACCCCGATTCCCCACGGGATTCCCCAACATTGTTGGCGGGAGTCTGGGACTTCGTCTCTGACGGGTGCGGTCCTGTCGTTTATAGGCACGATTAAATCACAGAATAGGGATGAAAATCACAGAAATGTCAAACTGTAGCAAACTTAGCATGTATGCCCATTCGGTCCTAAGAATAATTGAAAATTTTGATGATGTGCGTGAAATGACAGACAGATTTACTGACTGTGCGCAAGCGCGAGTGTATGCCAGACGAATAGCCAAAATATTATAAAATCCGGTGCCGGAACAATATCCACGGCGTATAAATAAGCCTTGAAAGAAGCGTTGCCAAGGGAAATAGCCCGCACCT
>NW_020869526.1:140730-153230 GCF_003789085.1 Penaeus vannamei | reverse complement strand
TAATCTAATTCTAATATCATCCACATTCTAATTCACTAGCTATATCATCCACATTCTAAATCTAAATAGTCTAACATCATCCACATTCTAATCTCTCTAATATCATCCACATTCTAATCTCTCTATCATCCACATTCTAATCTAAATCTAATCTAATTCTAACAATCATTCTAATCTAATTCACTCGCTATATCATCCACATTCTAATCTAATTCTAATATCATCCACATTCTAATCTCTCTAATATCATCCACATTCTAACCTAATTTTAATCTAATTCTAATATCATCCACATTCTAATCTAACTCTAATATCATCCACATTCTAATTCTAACTTCTAATATCATCCACTAATTATTATTCTATTCTAATATAATCTAATATATTCTAACATCATCCAATCTAACTTAATCCCCTCCCGCCGCCCTCCCACATCCCCCACCCACCCCCAACCACAACCCACCGTTGTAAGTGACGAAGCGTATGCGAAACCCGCGCTGGGTGACGTTCCCGTCGCTGCGGAAGTGAACCCACAGCGAGAAGAACCATCGGCCGGTCCACGCTCGAACAGGTCTCGTAGGTGACGGTGCTATACGGCGACTCTGGAGTTCAGAGAGGTGGTGTTAATTCTCTAACTGGTGTTATGATTTGCGTTGAGGGCTGGTGAGGGAGATCCATCGAGGTATCGTAATGGATTGTATAGGAACTCTACGAAAACAATTACTGGGTATGTAATCATCATATTAAGGATAGTTAATCTTAAACAAACCGTGGCATAGTAAGGGAAGTTCATCTTAAACAAACCGTGGCATATTGAGGATAGTTAATCTTAAACAATCCTTGGCATATTAAAGGTAATCTCTTAAACAAACCGTGGCATATTAAAGAACAGTTAATCTTAAACAAGCCGTGGCATATGTAGGATAGTTCATCTTAAAAAAAGAAAGAAAAAAAAAAAAAAAAAACATGGCATGATCTTTGAGGAACATGTATTCTAGGTCGCGGGATGATGCGGTAGGAAACCCAGGTCCCTTTCCTCTCCGACTTTGACCCCAGCATGCTGATGGTGTGTCGACCTCGCGACGCCAAGCATGAATTGCATATTACACGTATATAAATACCCTTATTGCTGTAACATTGAATAAAGATAAACCACAAATCCCCACTCACTTGTCCTCAACACCAGGTAGTCTCCACACTGGTCATGACTCAGACGAATCTCAGGCACGACAACAAGAACTTTTCGTCCTTTTGCGGGCTTGACGATCCAAGTACATCTCGCGTTGTTTGGGTAGTTGCCGGGGTAGTTTGGGGTTTCGAACACGCCCGAGAGATTCCCCACAAAACCACCGCATTCTTGTCCTGGGGAACATATTTCATCTCAACTGATATTTCATAAATAATAACAAATTATCAGTCAAAAAAAGTCCTTAGATTAAAAAAAAAAAATACATATAGCAGTCATACTTACCTTATGAATGACAAACTTACCGGAAGATCGTGATAAAAAACAACAACTTACTCTTGCAAGCTTCAACAGTCACGGAGGCTATGTGGTCAGTGAGGACGCCCCCGGGGCACTGGCGGCAGGAAGAGGCTCCATGGTCGGGCTGGTAGTAGCCTCGGGGACAGCTCTCACACTGGCGGGACGTGTGACTCCAGAAGTGCCCCGGCTGGCAAAGCTGAGCTGTAGGGGTCACGTTGGAAAGAAAGATTGGGAATCTGATTTATGTAATGCATATATATTATTTATATGTACATATTTGTTTAATACACACACACACACACATATATATATACAATTTATATGTTGGGGGCCTTTTATTATCTGCGAAAAGATCTGTACTATCGTTATTTTGATATAGGACTCTGGGTTTACTCCTGGAATCAAATATCAATTCACATTTCTGTAGAATAAAAGAAATGATTCCTAGCTACACAGTAGGAAATCCTTACAGACTGTCTTAGTAAAATCAATAGCTTCCTCTGTTGGTTTGCATGTATATACATATAAATAAATATCTGAATGCTTCCCCTTATTCTCCCCCCCCCCTCTTCTCTTTCTCTCTCTCTCTCTCTCTATCTTCTCTCTTTCTCTCTTCTTTCTCTCTCTCTCTCTCTCTCTCTCCTCTCTCTCTCTCTCTCTCTCTCTCTCTCTCTCTCTCTCTCTCTCTCTCTCTCTCTCTCTCTCTCTCTCTCTCCCTCCTCTCTCCCCTCCCTCCTCTCCTCTCCCTCTCTCTCTCTCTCTCTCTCTCCCCTCCCTCCCTCCTCTCCTCCCTCTCTTCTCTCTCTCCCCCTTCTCTATCTATCTATCTCTATCTATTCCACTTACCGCCCTGGAAGCAGTGGGAAAGCGAGGCAGCGGCGGCGGGTGAGGTCAGTCCTTGCGGGCAGGGGATGCACTCCACCCTGCCGATGTCAGACTGGAAGGTCCCGGCCGGGCAAGGGCGGCAGGGGCTGAAGCCGTCGATGCTCCAGTGGCCAGGGGGGCACGCGTCTGTTTGGTAAGGTGATAGGAATAACTGCGATAGGAGTGATAGGACACGAATGGTGATGGGGATGACAGATGGCGGTATTTCATCTTTTCTTTCTTCGATTTCCTCTCTCTCTCTCTCTCGCTCAGTGAGTGAGTGAGAGAGAGAGAATAAAGGGGAAGGAGGAAGAATGGGATATTTTATTCATATTCGGTAGTACGAAAAAATATTTGCACTGACGAAGAAAATGCGTACTCCTGAAATAAAAGATATAAAATAAAGATAATAAATATAAATAAATAAATAAATAATAAAGATAAATAAAATGTAAATAAATAATAAATAAAGATAATAAAGAAATAAAGATATGAGGCGTATAAGAAAAGCAAACGGACAGCCACGAGGTCCAGGTCTGGGGGAATCAAGATTACCTGAGCACTCGGAGGCGTTGCGAGCCGCGAGCTTGTGGGGGCCTCCCGGGGGGGCGGAGGGGGGGCACGCCTGGCACGACGTCTGGCCCTCGCGCTCCTGGTACGTCCCGGCCGGGCACGCCAGGCACAGGTCGCTGCGCGGGTCGTGGTAGGACCCCTGGCTGCACGCCACTGCGGGGGCGAGTTCGTTAGATGGCAATTATATTCATTTGTGTAGTGTATGCTATATATCTATATATATATATATATATATATATATATATATATATATATATATATATATATATAATATAGACACACACACACACACACACACACACACACACACACACACACACACACACACACACACACAACACACACACACACACACACACACACACACACACATTATCATATATATATATATATATATATATATATATATATATATATATATATATATGTATATGTGTGTGTGTGTGTGTGTGTGTGTGTGTGTGTGTGTGTGTTGTGTGTAAAGCAGTACTAATAAAGATCCCGAGTCACGTGAACAAATGAATCGATTACGGAAACAAATATGACATGACAGCTTCTTCTTTCTTTCTGGAGTAACAGACCAAGTCGCAACACAAAACCCACTGCGCAGTCGACGCCCCGAGAAGCATCTTACCGCACTTGCTGCCGATGAGGACATATCCGTCGGGACACGCCTCCTGGTGGTGTCGCCTCGTCTTGTACGTCTTCGGGATGATCTCGAACCTCTGGCCGGTGTCGCTGAAGGAGGGGGAAGGGAAGGCAAGAGAGAGACGAAGATTATCGTAAATGCTTTCTTCTTATCGTTTTCCTCCTTTGCAAGTCTTTTCGTATAAGGTTCGTAATAGCCATATTGTATAATTTTCCATCTGCCTTTTTGACAAAACACGAACAAAAAACATACCACAAATTCCACGCATCTCGACACATCACCCGACACTTTACCTGATGACTTCTCGTAGATTAAGGAGAGTCTTCCTCAACGTGCCCAAGACGCCGGGGATGAGTTTGCGGGCGTGGCGTCGGGCACAGCTCTGGCGGCAGCGGCGTTGCGGCGGCGGAGGGAACACCAGCACCTCGAAGGTCACGCGGATCTTGGTGCGAATTTTTTTTTTTAGAGAGATTTTTTTACGATCGGGGTTTTTAGTTGATTGATTGATTGATTGATTGAGCGAGTAATGAGGGTTTGAGTGATTTTTATTGATTGAGCGAGTAATGAGGGATGGATTGACTGATTTCATTGATTGAGCGAGTAATGAGGGATGGATTGACTGATTTCATTGATTGACTGAGCGAGGCATTAATCGACTCACAGATTTGATCCATTCGTAGAAAGTTAAAGAGAGGCAGAACAGTAAAGAAAATCGCCTCTCTCTCCTTTTTTTATCTAAAAAAATTTCAAAACATTCCCTTCATTCCCCTCCTCCTTCCTTCCAAACACAGAGAAAATAACAAAGAGAAAATACCCCTCCCCCCCCCCCCCCCCGCCCACTTTCTCTCCTTTCCTTCCAAACGCAGAGAAAATAATAAAGAAAAAAATACCCCCCTCCCCCTCCCCCCCTCCTAGCCCCACTTTCTCTCCTTACTTCCAAACGCAGAGAAAATAACAAAGAGAAAAATACCCTCCCCCCCTCCTAGCCCACTTTCTCTCCTTCCTTCCAAACGCAGAGAAAATAACAAAGAGAAAAATACCCTCCCCCCCCCCCCCCCCCCCCCTCGCCCACTTTCTCTCCTACTTCCAAACACAGAGAAAATAACAAAGAGAAAAAACCCTCCCCTCCCCCCTCCCTCGCCCACTTTCTCTCCTAATTCCAAACGCAGAGAAAATAACAAAGAGAAAAATACCCCTCCCCCTCCCCCCTCCCCCCTCCTAGCCCACTTATCCATGCCGTGACGCTAAGACCTAAGACCCTTTTTTTTTCAAAGCCACAAAGACAAGCCACTTACCACTTGCGTGTCTGGCGGGATCTCCATACGCTTGGCTTTTGTCACTTGTTCCGATATGAAGCGCAATTGGCACTTGTCCACGCAGTAGCTGATTTTGTCTGCGGAGGAAAGGCGGAAACGAAGGAAATGATATAAAATTGATGATGAATGATGAAATATTGAATGATGAAAATGATGAAAATTGATGATGAAAATATTTAAAATTGATGATGAATATTTGATGAAAATGATGAAAATTGATGATGAAAATATTTGATGAAAATGATGAAAATTGATGATGAATATTTGATGAAAATGATGAAAATATTAAAATTGATTGATGAATTTTGATGAAAAATGATGAAAATGTGATGAATATTTGATAAAAATGATGAAAATTGATGATGAAAATGATGAAAATTGATGATGAATATTTGATGAAAATGATGAAAATTGATGATGAATATTTGATGAAAATGATGAAAATTGATTGATGAATATTTGATGAAAATGATGAAAATTGATGATGAATATTTGATGAAAATGATGAAAATTGATGATGAAAATGAAAATTGATGATGAAAATTGATGAAAATTGATGATGAATATTTGATGAAAATGATGAAAATTGATGATGAAAATATTTGATGAAAATGATGAAATTTGATGAAAATGATGAAATTGATGATGAATGATGAAATGATGAAAATTGATGATGAATATTTGATGAAAATGATGAAAAATTATGATGATTTTGATGAAAATGATGAAAATTGATGATGATTTGATTTGATGAAATTGATGATGAAATGAAAATGATGAAAATTGATGAATGAATATTTGATGAAAATGATGAAATTGATGATGAATATTTGATGAAAATGATGAAAATTGATTGAAATTTGATGAAAATGATGAAATTGATGATGAATATTTGATGAAAATGATGATGAAAATATTTGATGAAAATGATGAAAATTGATGATGAATATTTGATGAAAATGATGAAAATTGATGATGAATATTTGATGAAAATGATGAAAATTGATGAAATGATGAAAATTGATTGATGAAAATGATGAAATGATGATGAAAATATTTGATGAAAATTGATGATGAAAATATTTGATGAAAATGATGATGATGACATGATGATGATTGATGATGAATATTTGATGAAAATGATGAAAATTGATGATGAATATTTTGATGAAAATGATGAAAATTGATGATGAAAATATTTGATGAAAATGATGAAAATTGATGATGAAAATATTTGATGAATGAAAAATTGATGAAAATATTTGATGAAAATGATGAAAATTGATGATGAAAATATTTGATGAAAATGATGAAAATTGATGATGAAATTTGATGAAAACATGAAAATGATGATGAAAATATTTTTGATGAAAATGATGAAAATTGATGATGATGATGAAAATTTGATGATGAAAATGAAAATGAAAATTGATGATGAAAAATTTGATGAAATGATGAAAATTGATGATGAAAATGATGAAAAATGATGATGAAAATTGATGATGAAAATATTTGATGAAATTGATGAAAATATTTGATGAAAAGATGAAAATTGATGATGAAAATATTTGATGAAAATGATGAAAATTTGATGATGAATGATGAAAATATTTGAAATTGATGATGAAAATATTTGATGACAATGATGAAAATTGATGATGAATATTTGATGAAAATGATGAAAATTGATGATGAAAATGATGAAAAATGATGAAAATTGATGATGAAAATATTTGATGAAAATGATGAAAATTGATGATGAAATATTTGATGAAAATGATGAAAATTGATGATGAATATTTGATGAAAATGATGAAAATTGATGATGAATTTGATGAAAAATGATGAAAATTGATGATGAATATTTGATGAAAAATTGATAAAAATGACGAAAAATGATGATTGATGATGAAAATGACGAAAATGATGAAAAATGATGAAATTGATGAAATTGATGATGAAAATGATGAAAATTGATGATTGATGAAAAGATGAAAATGATGAAAATGATGAAAATGAAAATTGATGATGAATGATGAAAATGATGAAAATTGATGATGAAAAATATTTGATGAAAATGATGAAATGATGATGAACGATGATGCGAATGAAGATGAAAATGATGACGAGAAACGATGAAATGATGAACGCGAGCGCGCCGACCCAAAAATATTCGTATTACTTGCAAAAAATAATGAAATAAGGGCGTGTTCATCAGTCTAGACATGCATATCAATCCCGCAATTAGATGGTTAGATTTATATCTATCAGATATAGAGAGAGATATGCCTTTATTTCTGCGTCTGTATTTATGGAAATTCATTGGGTTTCGCCTGGCACAATTTTCACAAACCAGGTGATTAGGCAATAGTATTTCTGATGATACTGGTGAAGTGAATTGGTTGTTGCTGTTTTTAATTTTTCTTGGTCTTGTTCCTTTTCTTTTTCTTCTTTTTTTTTTATTTTTGTATACTTTAGTCTATCTTTCTTCTGATTTTTTATCATTCTTTTTTTCATTTTTCATTCCTATTCTTATTGAAATTATTATTATTATGATAATTACTAGGATCATTGGTATCAGTATAAGTATTATTACTGGTATTAGAAATACTATTGTCATTATCATTATCAACTTTACATTAACGGTATAAAATTCTCGATTATTTTTCTTGTTTCTTTTCAACATTTTTTCTTCTTCTTATTTTTATTTGCCAGGTAAAGGTGCATGGAAGACATCTGATACTCATGCGTTGATATCAAATGATGATAATAATGATGATGAGGAGGAGAAGGATGTTATGATCATGGTGATGAGGCTGCCATAATGATGATGATGTCATGATGATGGCACTAATAATGACAATGATAATAATAATAACAACAGCAATTATAACAGTAATAATAAAAAAACAACAACAAGAGATGATGGAAAGAATATTCCGGAACCCCCCCCCCTCTCCCCCTCATCCCCCCTCCCTTTCTCCTCCCCCATCCCCTCCTCTCCCCTCCCTCCTCACCCCCTCCCCCTCCCTTCCCCCCTCCCTCCCCCTCCCTCCCCCTTCCCCCTCTCCCCCATCCCCATCCCCCCCCCCTCCCCTCCCCATCCCTCCCCCTTCTCCCCTCCCCTCACCCCCCTCCCTCCTCTCCTCCCTCCCTCTCCCTCCCCCTCCTTCCCCCTCATCCAGCCTCCCCCTCCTCACCCCCTCACCCCCTCACCTTCCAGCGCCTCCATGAGCGGCTTGGCGACGGAGTGGCTCGTGGCGTTGTCGGCGCCGCTGGTCGTCAGCATCAGCCTCACCGACCACTTGAACCCTGGCTCCACCTGGGACTCTGCGGGGCGTCGAGAGGACTTTATAGTAACGGGATAAACTTTATATTAACCGTATAAATTTAGTTTGAGTGGTATCTTTATATCAACGGTGTAAATTTTGTTTGAAGGGTATAAACTTTATATTAATTGTTTAAATTTTGTTTGAAGGGTATAAACTTTATATGAATGTTATGAACTTTATATTAACGGTTTAACTTTATATTAACGGTTTATATTAACGGTGTTTAACGCTTATATTTTTAAATTTTGTATGAATGGTATAAACTTTATATGAGGGGAATGAACTTTATATAAGTGGTATAAACTTTATATGAATGGTATAAACTTTATATTATGTAAATTTTGTATGAATGGTATAAGCTTTATATGAAATAAACTTTATATTAACGGTCATATTAACGGGATAAACTTTATATTAACGGTTTAAATTTTGTATGAATGGTATAATTTTTTTATGTGGTATAAACTTTTTTTATGAATGGTATAATCTTTATGTGAGTGGTATAAACTTTATATTAACAATATAAATTTATATCAATAGTATAAACCTCATATGAGCGATATAAACTTTATATTAACGGTATAGACATTTTAGTAACGGTATAGAATTTTCAAATATTTTTTCCTAGATTCTTTTTTCAATTTTTTCCGTTTTTTTCATTCCATTTGTCTTGCTAGTTTTCTTATAAAAGGTGCCCAGGAGACTGAATATCCACATTCGATATCCATTCGTGGAATTCAAACGTTTTTAAAAATCATGGAATATTTATCGACACAATGGCCGTCCACAACTACCCTAAACACACGTAATATTCCCATTTAATTCTTCATACTGCCATCTTTAACATCAATACAATACCAGTATATAAAGGAAAGCTTTTTTTGCTACCACGGCTCTCCACAGCTCACCCGAACAAGCCAGGTGGGAAGCGTTGGCAGCTGGTTCCTGTGTCGTCCAGCTGAAGGTGGTGTGGCGGCCGCAGGTGAACACGTAGTAGTCATCGGGTCCGGAGGTGAACCGCGCACCGGGACGACAGCGCACCGTGCACCGTTCCTCGTAGCCGTAGTCCTCCAGGTGGTAGCACGACACCTAGGGAGCAGGGGGGGGGGGGGGAGGTGGAAAGTGAAGCTGGATGATTTTCTCTGTCTAGGTAAGCACTATGGCTTTGGCTGCGGTTGGGGAGGCTGTTCTGTCCCGTTAGTGCGATGGACACACTTGCACATGCATCTGCACTCACACACACACACACACACACACGCACACATATATATACACACACACACACATCATGTATATATATATATATATATATATATATATATATATATATATATATATATATATATATGTATATATATATGTATATATATATATGTATATATGTATATATATATATGTATATATGTATATATATATATATGTATATATTATATATGTATATGTATATATGTATATATGTATATATTATATATATATATATATATATATATATATATATATGTATATATATATATATATATATATATATATAATATATATATATACACATACACATATATATACATACATACATACATTATAAATGTGTGTGTGTGTATGTGTATTTACATCTGTGTGTAGTGTATAAATTTTATTTCTACTTATTGTCCTTAAAAACTAAAGAAAAATGTTTTTTTTTTTCTATATACTGAGATCCCATACAGACACAAGACTAAGAAGAGATCTTTTGTGAAATCCCAACTTTTCTCAAAATTCACTGGGGTTATCCATAATAAATCCCTGAGGCCTTCGTAGCGCAATACAACAGGGCTGACAGTGCTTTCCGCCTCCAAGCCGATCTTCGTTGACCTGCTGCATTTAGGCCAAAGTATCATTACTTAGAGGGAAATGATTCCTCTCCCGAGCAATCTCAGGGGGTGATCACCCATTTTTATCTATCACGGCCGTGAGGATGTTTATTTATATATAATATATATAATATATATATATATATATATATATATATATATATATATATATATATATCTCTCTCTCTCTCTCTCTCTCTCTCTCTCTCTCTCTCTCTCTCTCTCTCTCTCTCTCTCTCTATATATATATATATATATATATGACACGATGTCGATGTCAACTCATGGATTCCACATTTAATTAATTTTAAACGTCATTAAAAGAATAGCACTGTGATTATGTAATCGTTCACGCCACTGAATAATGCTAATAAACTATGTAATATTTCTTTGTTGTTAATTCAAAACATGGCAATTAAAAACAGTAATTGTAATTCTCTCAAATTACAAATATCAAAAAAGATACATACCTTTACCCATAATTCGAATTCTGTGTCAAGTCAGTAACCCTTCGCCTTGCATCCTACACAGCAACTGCCTTCAGGTCCCTTCAGAAAACCTTATAAACCCATTAGATAAACCACGTGTACCTCTCACCACGTCAGTACCTCCGCCTTATTTGGGTTCCTCAGCGGCGTGCATTTGTCCGTCTGCAGACAGTCTTTGCCGTTCGCGTGCAGGCGGTATCCGGATTCGCATGCGCACTTATACGAACCCTCGGTGTTGATGCACTCCTGGCTGCAGCCGCCGTTGTCCACGCTGCATTCGTTCACATCTGGAAAGGAATCGGGTGTGAGAACGTTTTTTTGTTTTGTTATATTACTACAGAATTGTTGGTGGTGAAATTATTCAGAGATTGTAAACCTCCGCCAAAGCAATAAGGTCACTGCTGCAATAAAAAATTCCACAAAGAATTCCATTAAAATCGCCTTCCTCAAGTACACAGTCACGTGACGTTCGTAAGCATACCCCCCTTGGCGGAGGCAAAGCAATAGGGGTAATGGCGCAATTATTCAAAAATTTCCTGGATCCAGATCATGATCCGGATCACCACCAAAATTTAATGGAATCGAAGTTAGACTAAGACACACTTCTGGTAAAAGTTTCATCTGTTCATAACTTTTTTTTTAGTGAATTAACTAACCAACGCGACCAAAAACATAACCTCTATCGCGGAGGTAATGAACGGTTTATTTTTGAGGGCCACTTAGACGTTAAGTCCTTTTTTAACATATATATAGACATGTAGATATCCAAATAGATTTATAGGATAGATAAAGGTGTATGGATAGATAGATTTATAGGATAGATAATGGTGTATGGATAGATAGGTTGATAGATAGATCGATATAGATAAATGTATAGCTATGGATACAGTTATAGATATAGATATGCTATAGATAGATATACTGTAGATACGGATAGATATATACGTAGAAATAATTGGCATATAAAGAGCATGAGTGGCACTTCATTATCATTATCAGGATGTGATAACGAAGAGCAAGAGGCGCACTCACCCCCGCAATGCGCCGTCGCGAACAGCTGATATCCTTCCCTGCACGAACACTGGTAAGACCCCGGGGAGTTCGTGCACAGGTGTTCGCAGGTGTCGTTGACGGCACACTCGTCCACGTCCCGACAGGTGCGTTCGTCCGGCTGGAGTTTGTAGCCCGTCGGACACACGCACTCGTAGCTGCCGTAGTTGTTGATGCAGCGGTACTCGCAGCCGCCGTCGTCGCTCGCGCACTCGTCCACATCTGCAAGGAGGTCGTGGATGCGAGGTCTTCGTCGTTCAGCCAGCTCGAAAATGAGCTTTACTTTCTGAATGATAATGGTTATATATCGATAATCGGAGAAGAATATAATTTATGGGCGATTTCCTGCCCGTACCGAGACAGGAGCGGTGGTCGGAGTGCAGCAGGAAGCCCTTGGTGCACGAACATCGAACTCCCGTCGCGGTGTTGTGGCAGCGGCGTTGGCACCCGCCGTTGTTGATGGCACAGGACGCTAGCGGGGCCGTAAAGACGCATAATTGTTATATTTAAAATTATTATTGTTATTATACAGACGAGACAGAGATTGACTCTGTAATGGACTGGAGAGCAAATGCATGTGTAAGGTATGTGTACAAAAATTACACATACACATTCCAAGAAGGAAATCGAATATTATATACTCAAACACGATACTTAAAGGTTTAAGCAATACACATATATGCTAACATGCACCAAAACACACACACACAACACATACATAAATACATGGCCGTATCTACATATGAAAAATCCCACATATGAAAACATATCTTTTCTAATCCACACAAATATCCAGAAAACAACCATTCCACGAAACTGCTCGAATCTCATCATCAAGGAAGGGAATAAGATAACATTAAATTAAATTAAAATTAAATTAAATTAAATTAAAGCA
>NW_020869526.1:120730-133230 GCF_003789085.1 Penaeus vannamei | reverse complement strand
CTCCTGACCCTCACCTCTCTGCCTGCTGCCTCCTCCTCTCTCTCCCTCACAAGCCACCATACCTCTCTTCTCATCTCTCTTCTCTTTCTCTCGTCTCTCTCTCCTCTCCGCTCCCTCTCCCTCCTACCTCTCACGCCTCCCCTCCTCTCTCTCCCTCTCTCTCTCTCTTCTCTCTCATCTCTCTCGCTCTCTCTCTTTCTCCGACTCCCTCCCTCATATTAACCTTATATATTACTACATCACTCCTACTCTCCCTTGCGTCCCTCTCCTAATAACAATGTCCCTCCCTCCCCTCCTTTCTCTCCTCTCCTCTCTCCCTCTCAAATCATACTGCTCAACTTTGAGGTAATTCTTCCCTAAGCATGGTTACGTGGCTCCCGCTATGCCTGACCAATCAACCAAAGTATCATGATTCTGCAAATGCATTCTATCTCCTACTCGAGGATGTAGGCGCATCTGACTCGACATAAAAGGTAAATGAACCGCCAGAGAAATGTGGCGCGCCACCAGCATCTGCCAGGGAAGGTAAAACGGGACCGTCGGTGAATCAACGATCAGTGCATTGTGATGTATCTAGCACCCCTCATATCAGCGTCAACCCTGTAAGCAGCAGGTTCTAGTCGTCGTTAAAGGTTTGATTTATTTGTAATCGACCTGATGAGATGAATTCCGCCCTCCACCCTCTCTCTCTCTCTCTTCTCTCTCTCTCTCTTTCCTCACCGGGCAGGAAGTCGTTAACCAAGTCATTAAAACGTATTATTAGCGAGTCATAGTTCAGCTGGATTGGGTGGTGCTATCATTGGCGGCAGGTGAGGGGGAGGGGGGGGGAGCGCGGGGTGGAGGGGGGAAGGGGGGAGGGGAGGGGAGAGGGGAGGGAGCAGATGGGGGGAGGGGAGGAGGAGCAAGAGGGGAGAGAGGTGGGAGGGGGAGACAAGGGAGATGAGAGGGAAGGTGGGAGGGGGGAGGGAGGAGGAAGGAGGGGAGGAGGTGGGGGGGGCGAGAGGGGAGGAGACGGGGGAGGGAGGCACGTGAGGAGGAGTGAGGGAGTCGGAAAGGGGGTGAAGGAGAGGAACAAAGAGCGAGTGGAGGGGAGAGAGGAAAGAGTAGAGAGATATACATTTCCCTTCTCCGCCCCCTTTCCGATCCTCTCGTTAGCACTGAACTCCGCCCTCACACTCCTCCCTCGTTGACCCCCCCCTACCCTCTCTCTCACCTGCTCTCACATCGCCTGCGTTTGTAATCTCATTGAGATAATAAGAGTTTTTATCAGATGTATGAAGAGGTCGAATAATGAAATGAAGAATATTGTGTAAAAATAAGCGGAAATCTGGTTGAATAAACAACTTGGAATAAAATATATGAAATAAATGTGAGATAAAGAATCAGGAGGTGAAAAATAAATGATAAGGAAAGATTTATGAAGTTTATAAGTAACTAAATAGACGGGATATGGAGAAAGGGAAATGAGCAGAAGAATGCTGACCAGAATTGTACGGAGCAAGGGACAGTCTACACCAAACAACATAGTAAAGAACAATAAACAAATAACAATCCACGACAAGGCGAGCAGAACCCCTCAATCGCTACAATAACAACAATAATAAAAAATGACAGAATCCGCCTGCAAATGATAAATAATACAAGATAATACCACTCAGAAATGTGACGATAACCGGCAGCATCAGTAACGATAACCCTAATGACAGTAATTAGCTTGGTTGCAGGCGCCGTCGGTCAAGGACGGAGAGTCACTCAGGGAACTCCAGGGCGAGGGCGAGGAGGCGGGCGGGTGTGGCGGGCGAGGAGGCGGATGCGGGGAGGGCGGGAGGCGTGAGCGGCGTGGAGGGCGAGGTGGCGGGCGCGTGGAGGGCGAGGAGGCGGCGCGTGGAGGGCGAGGGGCGGGGAGGGTGGAGGGCGGCAGGCGGCGCGTGGAGGGCGTGCGGGGGGTGGAGGGGCGAGGGGGCGGGGCGTGGGGCGAGGGCGCGTTGAAGGAGTGGAGGGCCGGGCGGGTGGAGCGCGAGGAGGGGCGGGGGGCGGGCGGGCGAGGGCGAGGGGCGGGCGGGTGGAGGGAGGGGGCGGGGCGTGGGGCGGAGGGGCGGTGGAGGGCGGGGGGCGGGCGCGTGGAGGGGAGGGGGCGGGCGGTGGAGGGCGAGGAGGGCGGGCGGGTGGAGGGCGAGGTGGGGGCGGGTGGGAGGGGCGAGGTGGCGGCGGTGAGGGCGAGGTGGCGGGGCGGGAGGGCGGAGAGGTGAGGGCGAGGAGGCGGGGCGGTGGAGGGCGAGGTGGCGGGCGGGTGGAGGCGAGGTGGCGGGGCGGGTGGAGGGCGGGAGGCGGGCGGGTGGAGGGTAGGAGGCGGCGGGTGGAGGGCGAGGAGCGGCGGGTGGAGGCGCGAGGGGGCGGGCGGGTGGAGGGCGAGGTGGGCGGAGGTGGCGGGAGGCGTGTGGAGGGCGAGGTGGCGGGCGGGCGTGTGGAGGGCGAGGAGGCGGGCGGGTGGAGGGCGAGTGGCGGAGGTGGCGGGCGGGCGGGTGGGGGGCGAGTGAGGCGGGCGGGTGAGGGCGAGGAGGGCGGGCGGTGGAGGCGGAGGAGGCGGGCGGGTGGAGGGCGAGGAGCGGGAGGGCTGAGGAGGGGGGCGGTGGAGGGCGAGGAGGCGGGCGGGTGGAGGGCGAGGTGGCGGGCGGTGGAGGGCGAGGTGGCGGGCGCGTGGAGGCGAGGAGGCGGGCGCGTGAAGGGCGAGGAGGCGGGCGCGTGGGAGGGCGAGGAGAGGGGCGGGCGTGGAGGGCGAGGAGGCGGGCGGGTGGAGGGCGAGGGGGCGGCGGGTGGAGGGCGAGGGGGGGCGGGTGAGGGCGAGGAGGCGGGCGCGTGAAGGGCGAGGAGGCGGCGGTGGCGAGGGGCGGGCCGAGGGCGAGGAGGCGGGCGGTGGAGGGCGAGGCGGGCGAGGTGGAGGGCGGTGGAGGGCGAGGAGGCGGGCGGGTGGAGGCGAGGAGGCGAGGGCGAGGAGGCCGGGGAGGCGGGGCGGGTGGAGGGCGAGGAGGCGGGCGGGTGGAGGCGCGGGAGGGGGAGAGGGGAGGGCGGGTGAGGGGCGAGGGGGCGGGCGGGTGAGGGCGAGAGGACGGGCGGGTGGAGGGCGAGGGGCGGGCGGGTGGAGGGCGCGGGCGGGCGGTGGAGGGCGAGGGGCGGGCGGGTGGAGGGCGAGGGGGCGGGCGGGTGGAGGCGAGGGGCGGTGTGGAGGGCGAGGAGGGCGGAGGGGGAGGCGGTGGAGGGCGTGAGGAGGGCGAGGTGGCGGCGCGGTGAGGGCGAGGTGGCGGGCGGGTGGAGGGCGACGCTGGGCGGCGGGTGAGGCGAGGGGGGCGGGTGGAGGCGAGGGGCGGGCCGGGCGGTGGAGGCGCGAGGGCGGGCGGGTGGAGGGCGAGGAGGCGGCGGGTGTGAGGGCGTGTGGAGGCGAGGTGGCGGGCGTGTGGAGGGCGAGGTGGTGGCGTGCTGGAGGGCGAGTGGCTGGAGTGTGGAGGGCGAGGGCGTGCGTGTGGAGGGCGCGGTGGCAGGGCGGCGTTGGAGGGCGAGGTGGCGCGCGCGTGGGGCGAGGGGCGGCGGGTGGAGGGCGGAGGAGGCGGGGGGTGGAGGGCTGAGTGGCGGGCGTGTTGAGGGCGAGCGATGACCCGGAAGCGCGTGGAGGGCGTGTGGATGGGCGAGAGGCTGGGGCGAGGTGGAGGGCGGGTTGGAGGGCGAGGAGGCGGGCGGCGTGGAGGGCGAGGAGGCGGGGGGTGGAGGGCGAGGGGCGGCGAGGTGGAGGCGAGGGTGGAGGGGCGAGGGGTGGGAGGGCGAGGGGGGCGGCGGGGTGGAGGGCGAGGGGGCGGCACGGTGGAGGGCGAGGGGCGGGCGGTGGAGGCGAGGGGGCGGGCGGGTGGAGGGCGAGGGGCGGGCGGGTGGAGGGCGAGGGGGGGGGGGTGGATGGAGGGCGGCGTGAAGGAGGGCGAGGCGAGGGGGCGCGGTGGCGTGTGGAGGGCGTGAGGAGGGCGGGTGGGGCGGTGGAGGCGAGGTGGCGGGCGGGTGGAGGCGAGCTGGGCGGTTGAGGCGAGGGGGCGGGCGGTGGAGGGCGAGGGGGCGGCGGGTGGAGGGCGAGGGGCGGGCGGGTGGAGGGCGAGGAGGCGGGCGTGTGGAGGGCGGTGTGGGCGAGGTGGCGGGCGTGTGGGGAGGGCGAGGTGGTGGGCGTGTGAGAGGCGAGGTGGCTGGAGTGTGGGAGGGGCGAGGGGGCGTGCCGTGTGTAGGCGAGGTGGGCGGCGTGTGGGGCGAGTGGCGGCGCGTGGAGGCGAGGAGGCGGGGGTGGAGGCGAGGTGGCGGGCGGTGGAGGGCGAAGCGAGCCACCGGGCGGAGTCGAGGAGCCGGCCTGCCACCGCGATGTTTGTTATCTAACTACGCATCCGTCCCCTCTTTCTTCAACCGCACAACCACCCCCCTCTTCACCGGCCTACCTCTGGCACCTGTACGACCTCTGATGGCCCCCTGATGCGTGCCAGGTTCCTGTTGTGCCTGCCCGGGCTGCTCCTGGTCAAGCCTGCCAGGCCCTGCCCTGCCTCTTGTGTCAGCCCTATCCTTTTGCCTGTCCCTGTCCTTGTGCTATCTCCTGTGTCCTAGCCTGTCCATTGTGCTGGTTCCTGCCCCTGCCCCTGTGCTAGCCCCACTTCTTGTGTCAGCCCCTTCCCCTTGTGTCAGCCCCTGCCCCTTGTGCTAGCCCCTTCCCCTTAGGTCAGCCCCTTCCCCTTGTGTCAGCTCCTGGCCTTTGTGCCTATCCCTGCCCCTGTTTCATGTACTCTCGTATCCCCTGACTTCTGCCCCTGTTCACCAGTGCATTCCTGATTCTTGTCCGTTGCTGTTGTTGCCCCCTGCATCCCTGCCTCTAAATCCCTTGTCCCTGATATCCAGTATTCTCTGTCCCTTGTCCTTTGTCTCTTTCGTCCCTTGATTTATGGCCTTATTAATATGTCACAGTCCCTTGTCCTGTTTGTTTCCTTTCCCTACTAACCCTTTGATTTCCGGCACTTTCCCTTTGTCTCCTACATCCCCCTGGCACCCCTGTTCCATGTCTGTGCAGTATTCCCTCCTATCTCTGTTACCTTCTTAATATCTACCCCTTGTTCCTTGTTCCTATTGTCCTCTGCATCTCAGCACCTTGATATTTATTTATGTTGCCTCCTTCTTTTCCCTTTTCTCTGTTCCCTGCTTTCTGCTGCCCCCTCTCCTCCTTCCTATCCCTGCTCCCTGCTTTCCTGCCCCCTCCTTCTCCCTATTCCCTGCTCCCTGCTTTCTGCTACCTCCTCCTCCTCCCTATTCCCTGCTCTCTGCTTTCTTCTGCCCCCTCCTTCTCCCTATTCCCTGCTGCTTTTCTGCTACCTCCTCCTCCTCCCTATTCCCTGCTCCCTGCTTTCTGTTGCCCCCTCCTTCTCCCTACTTTCTTCTGCCCCCTCCTTCTCCCTATTCCCTGCTCCCTGCTTTCTGCTGCTCCCTCAGTCCCCGCCTCTTGTTCCTACTCTCCACCTCTGTCCCTGAAAACCCCTGCCCTGGTCTCGACAACACCTAGCCCTCCCTGTCAACCTATCCCCGTGTCCCTGTCCACTCACTTGCATGTTCCGTGTCCTTGTCCTGTCCACGTATCCCCTTGTCCCTTGTCCCTGTCTCCCTGCGCTTTGTCTTTGTCGTCTTGGGTCACAACACATCGCCGCCCATTCACCCTCCACCACGCCCCCTACCCCCCGCCCCCCCTGCATGACCCACGCTCCGCCCATTTCCCTGTTTGTTTTGTCTTTCTGCCTGTCTCTCTTGTTGCCCACTTGGCCGCTGCAGCAGTGGTTTAGTTGGCCGTTTGCTATGGTCCTCTCTTTCTCGCTTTTTCTTTCTTTCTCTTCTCTCTCTCTTTCTATCTCTTTCTGTCTCTTTCTCTCTCTCTCTCTCTCTTTCTCTCTCTCTCTTTCTTTTCTTTCTCTCTCTCTCTTTCTCTCTCTCTCTCTCTCTCTCTCTCTCTCTCTCTCTCTCTCTCTCTCTCTCTCTCTCTCTCTCTCTCTCTCTCTCTCTCTCTCTCTCTCTCTCTTCTCTCTCTCTCTCTCTCTACTCCTATCTTCTATCTATCGATCTATCTCTGTTTCTCTCTATTTCTCTCACTCTCTCTCTCTATCTGTCTCTCTATCTATCTTTCTTTTCTCTGTCTCTCTCTCTTCTCTCTCAATCTCTCTCTCTCTCTCTCTCTCTCTCTCTCTCTCTCTCTCTCTCTCTCTCTCTCTCTCTCTCTTCTTCTCTCTCTCTCTCTCTCTCCTACCAAGCGTCATATGACTGACAGGCACGCATGAGGCCTTGTCTGGCCAAGTCCTCTATTTTTCCCGCGCCGGCCCCTTCCTCGTGCTCATAATAATTTTAGAGTTGATAGCTTGAAAACCTCACTATATGGCCGGCTCGCATCCATTAGATTCCCCGATAACAATCAACAATCATCGTTTGCGGTCAAGGCATCCCCAAGGTAGGCTGGTTCGCGTCGGTTCCCTGTTCTCGTAAACCCAACATGGACTTTGATTACCTAGTGACGTCATCTTTACGCCGGCCAATCACGCGTGGAGTTTCCATTCTGTGTGTGTTTTATTCGGTCCCCATTGGCTGCCTTCCACGTGACGTCATTCTAATAGGAACCAATCACGCGTAAGCTTGAATTCTCTAAGTGTTTCTTTTGTAAGTGATTGATTAAAGCTAATTATATTGCACTGGTTACTTGCAGATTTACTTGTTTAAACACGTGCATACAGATATAGATAGACAGATTTATAGATAGACGGATGGATAGATACAAAGATAGATAGATAGATCGATAGTCCGATAGATAAGCGTGTACGTTGTGTGCAGACGAAACACTGGTTAGTCAAATTCAGTTGCCAATAATAAACAAAAGGTTAGATATATGTACATTGTGCACATTGTTTGTAAAACAATTTGAATTAAAATGGTGATAATAGTGGTATAAAAAGCGCATCAATAATGATGATGATACTATTACTACTAGTAATAATAGCAATGATAATACTAGTAATGATGATGATGATGATGATAACAATAGTGATAATAATAATGATAAAAATGATAATGATAACAACAATAATAATAATAATAATAATAATAATAATAATAATAATAATAATAATAATAATAATAATAATAATAATAATAATAATAATAATGATAATGATGATAATAATAATTATAATAATAATGATGATAATATAATAATAATAATAATAATAATAATAACGAAAATAATAACAATAACAATGATAATAAC
Source organism: Penaeus vannamei (assembly GCF_003789085.1). Lineage (NCBI taxonomy): Eukaryota > Metazoa > Arthropoda > Malacostraca > Decapoda > Penaeidae > Penaeus > Penaeus vannamei. The sequence continues at coordinate 125,921 of NW_020869526.1, read as the reverse complement.
GACAACTGTTACCATTATCATTATAAAATCATAATAATAATTATAATGGTAGTAGCATTAGTATTAATATAGTAGCGATTTTGATGACTGCGATAATAATATTAGTAGTAAGAGTAACAAGAATAATAATGGCAATGATGATAATAATGATGATGAAAGTAATATTAATAAGAGTAATATTCATTATAATAACAACAACAATAACGATGATAACGACGACGACAATGATAATAATGATAATAAACTTATAATGATAACAATAATAATAAAATCTTAATAACAATAATAATCATATAATCATAAAATATAATAGTAATAATAATGAAAACAGAAATAACAACAACAACGATAAACACAAATATAATACGAATAATAACATAGATAGCAAAAAGGATTGCAAAATACAAATGATGAACCCTAAATGCAAGTAGCACTCAGCGACTGCCGATCAGCCATGTTGCAGAGACCGCGGGGTTAAAGAAAACAGAAATAACAACAACAACGATAAACACAAATATAATACGAATAATAGCATCGATAGCAAAAAGGATTGCAAAATACAAATGATGAACCCTAAATGCAAGCGCACTCAGCGACTGCCGATCAGCCATGTTGCAGAGACCGCGGGTTAAAGAAAAAGAAATAACAACAACGATAAAACACAATATAAATATATATATATATATATAGCAAAAAGGATTGCAAAATACAAATGATGAACCCTAAATGCAAGTAGCACTCAGCGACTGCCGATCAGCCATGTTGCAGGGACCGCGGGGTTAATGCAGTTTTCTTTGCCAAAGGCGGAGCTCAGCGGATCCCCCGCGCTTAGCATGCCAAAATGGCCGCGGGCGATACGTCAAGGCTCAAGTACTCGAAGATCCGGGTCGTTAAAAAGCTACGACAGTCGTTCGAGAAATCTTAAGCCGGGATCGAAAGTGGATTCCATCGATAAATCCGCGCCGAAATTTCCCGCCATTTTTTTGTTGTTGTTTTTTTCGTGGGTCTTCGCTGTATTCCCGGCGATGACAACGCTGTTTACGGAACCACTTCTCTGCCGCCTGTCGCTCGGGGTAAGGAGGCTGAAATGTGTGCAGCTACTACTTACATTGGTATGTGCAGTATGGCATCCATATGTGCACACGCACATGTAATCGCACACGAAAACATACACACACGTATATGTATATTTAACAATATATATACATAGGCCTGAGTATTTGTGTGTGTGTGTGTTTGTATGTATGCCTGGATGTATAGATATATATTTAATTATTCATTTATATATTTTGTGTGTGTCTGTATTATACACACACACACACACACACACACACACACACACACACACACACACACAACACACACACACACACACGCACACACACACACACACACACACACACACACACACACACACACACACACACACACACACACACACACACACACACACACACACACTCATCTGCGTGTGCGTGAACGAACGACGCGGCCCACCGGCCCCCTACCGACGCAGGAGCGGCCGTCGGTGGCGAGCGTGAAGCCCTCCCTGCAGCCGCAGGCGAAGGAGCCGATGGTGTTCCTGCAGGAGTGCTGGCAGCCGCCGTTGCGATCCGCGCACTCGTCGACGTCCTGGCAGTTGTGCGGGTCGAGCGGGTCGGGCGCGAAGCCCCCGTGGCACGAGCAGCTGTAGTTGCCGGGCGAGTTGGCGCACACGTGCACGCAGCCGCCGTTGCGCAGGCGGCACTCGTCCACGTCTGCGGCGAGAGCGGGAGGTTAGGCCGCTGCGACTGCCGGCGATGGCTAATGATTTTGATGGTAGTTTGGATGGTTATGATAATGATATCAATTAGTTCATACTGTTGATAGTAATGATTATAATACGAGTTACATTGACAATAACCATAGGAGCATTCATCTTGACTGCTCCTGCTGTGATGGCATCTTCAATATGCCATTCTTAAAGCATAGGGTTATGAATGTGAAATACAGATTCTGACGTAAAGATCTAAAACATATCCTCTCACGAACCACGAGCTGCGTACCTGCGCATGCGCGGCCGTTTCCTTCCCAGCCCTTCTTGCAGGAGCACCTGTGGAGCCGCTTGAAGCTCTTGCACACCGCGTTCCTGTCGCACTTGTGGCGCCCCGTCTTGCACGCGTCTGCGGAGGAAGGGAAGGACCGGCATTAGGAGGTGGATGTTAAGGCCCGCATACACACGCACACACGCACACACGCACACGCACACGCACACACGCGTAGGAACGAAAATTCACTCACATGCTCATAGACAACCAAATGAGTGCCGCGCCATATATGATATTTAGAAAGGAATTCGAAGAATGGGCATACCAAGTTCAGCATTCTGTGTAGATATGCTAGAACACATGAAAAAAATATTACATAAAATGTAATATGAACATATAACTATAATCTAAAAAAACAGTACATTACTGATAAGCCTACCACTGTGAAACTTTCAACTGTCAACTGTTTGACTTTAGTACTTTAGTTTCAATAGATACTGGATATTATAATATCAAAGGAATTCCCCCCAAAAAGAGGGAATTTTAGGACGAGGAAGCATCCAAAATATGTAACGTTTTTCCAACCACATTCTTGGTCTGTATGTCGCAACGGCCCTTTCCAACATATGGTAAATCGGGTGTGTTATATATATACATATATATATATATATATATATATATATAGATAGATAGATAGATAGATAGATAGATAGATAGATAGATAGATAGATAGATAGATAGATAGATAGATAGATAGATAGATATAGATAGATAGATAATAGATAGATAGATAGATAGTATATATATATATATATATATATGTATATATATGTGTGTGTGTGTATGTGTTTCTGTCTGTGTCTGGTGTGATAATAATGATGATAATAATAATAATGGTAATAAGAATAAGAATAACATTAACAATAATGTTTGTAATATCAGTAACAATAATATCGAAAATAATGATGTCAATAATAATGATAATATTACTACTAATAATAATGATAATAATAATAATCATTATCATAACCATGATAATGAGTATAACAACAATAGTAATATCAATGATAATATTATTCCTGATGATAACAATAATAATGATATTAATAGTAATAATGATTATGATGATAATGATTATGCCGATGATGATAATAATGATAATAAATAATAATAATAATGATAATAATAATAGTAGTAGTAATAACAATAATAACAACGATAAAAGTAATAATGATAATAATCATTCTGCTAATAATGATGGCAATAATAATAATGATAATAATAATAACAACAATATTAATACTAATAATAATCATAGTAATAGTAATAATGATAATGATGATGCTAATGATAATAATAGCAATAATAATGATAATAATGATGATGATAATAATAATGATTATAATATCAACAATACAAATAATGGTATTCATAATGATAATGACAAATTAAATAAAGATAACAGGAATGATAATAATGCTGACAGCAATGACAACAATAATATGAATACTAATAACAATGATAATGATGATTATAAAAAGGATATAGATGATAACAATGCAAATTACAATATATTAATAATGTTGATAATGATAATAATGATAATAATAATAACAATAATAATGATATCAAAGTTGCCTTTGTTGTTATTGTTATTATTGCTATCGATATTGCTATCAATATTATGATGACGATGATGAGAATGATGATTATGATAATAATGATGATGATGATAATAATAATAATAATAATAATAATAATAATAATAATAATAATAATAATAATAATAATAATAATAATAACAATGAACATTTTGGTAATAATCATAATGAAAATGAGGATAATGATAATGATAATAATTATGACAATGTTGTCATTATCATTATTGCTAATAATTATAATAATAACAATGGTATTAATAATAACAATAATAGTGAGATTAATAATGATAATAATAACAACAACAACAATACTACTACTACTAATAATTATTATTATTATCATTATTATTAGTATTATCATTATCATTATCATTGGTTGTCCTTATCTTTATTGTTTATTACCATTGTTATCATTTTTTCTCGATCATCATTAATATTGAAAAATAATGATCAAATAATGACAATAGTAATAATATAAATCAATAATATCAATAATAATAATAGTAACACTAGCAATAATGATGATAACAATAATGATAATGATGACGTAAATCGGAATGTATAAAAAAAAATAATGATAATAAAGAACATAACAATGATAACAACATTAATGATATTGATAATAATAACGATAAAGATGATGATAATAGTAGAAGCTATTAATGATAGTAATAATAATAATAATAATAATAATAATAATAATAATAATAAAGATAATAACAATAATAGAATTAGCATTAATACTATTGATAATAATTACTAATTATGAAAATGGTGATAACAGTAATAAAAATAACAGTAATAATGATATTAATAACAACAACAATAATAATGATAATAATAATAGTAATAATAATAATAATAATAAATATAATAATAATAATAATAATATAATAATAATAATAATTTAATATAATTAATAATATAATAATAATAATAATAATAATAATAATAATAATAATAATAATAATAATAATAATTACAATAATAATAATAACGATAATGATGATGATAATGAAGATAAAAAAGGGACATAAAAGACAACAACGATAATAGGAATAGTAGTAATAATGATAAGAGTAACATAAAAATAATGATAATAATAGAGAATAGGAAGAATAAGGAGAAAAAATAATAATAGCAATTATCCATAATGATAATGATAAATGATTAATAATAATAATAATAATAAAATAATAATAATAATAATGAATGATAATAATAATAATAATAATAATAAATATTAATAATAATTAATAATAATAAGAATAAGAATTAATAATCATTATTATAATAAAAATGATAATAATGAATAATAATAATAATAATAAAATAAATAATATTAATAATTAATAATTAATAAATAATAATAATAATGAAATGGTAATATAATAATATCACCATCATTATAATACTGATAATGATCGTCACATACGATTGCTATTTTCATTATTACTATTATCATTGTTTTTATTAAAAATTTCATCATTATCATAATGGATT
>NW_020869526.1:102460-109960 GCF_003789085.1 Penaeus vannamei | reverse complement strand
AAAAACTAGCTGAATATGTTGATGACGTTCGAGGGCTTAACTCTTCATTTATTTCGATCAAATTCAGTCATAAATTTATGGGATTCTTTGCGAATAAGTTATAATTTCTTGCTCTCGTGTTGTCTGATACATCCCGTCATCCAGTCGTTGGATTTGGTGAGATATTCATAAAGGCCAATAGTTGTTGTCTCATGTGTCATTTCTAACTGAGTAGGCCCCTTCCTTCATACTTTCTAAGTAAATTAACCTTATCCATATCTGCTTTCGAGTGATGTATTATGTTTGCTGTGAGAAGTTTACGGGTCTTGCGATCCAAACACCTGATTTCTTCTAGTTTCCAGTTCAGAATTTTATAGTTGTGCCTGACAACTGGCACTGCAAGGCTATTTATGGCGGTGAAGCGACTTTGTGAATTAAGTTCTGCGCTTAAGATCAATCTGATTTCTCTCATTTGGTTAGGGTAAATGCCTGATGTTTCACTAACACTTGAATAATCATACTTTTTCCTTATATTCTACCACCATAATGATGATGATGCTCAGGATCATCATCATTACCATTGTCATTATCAGCATCATTATCATTATCATCACCATCAACATTCTTATAATTATCATTATTTCTATTTCATTATTGATATTCTTGTTGTTACTATCATTATTATTATTATTGTTGTTGTTGTTGTTGTTTCTGCTATCATAACTATTGTCATACTACTACTACTACTAATTATTATTATTGGTAATGCTATCTATGTTATTAGTATTATCAGCACTTCTTGCCTTGTTATTATCATTATTACAATTATTATTATTTCATACTATTAGCAATATTATCAATGTTACTGCCATTATTCTTATCTATTTTATTGTTACTACTACTAATACTATTCTTTCTCTTATTATTATTATTATCATTATAGTTACTTTAGTAAATGTTATGATAATCAGTTTTGCTCAATTTGTTGTCTTGATAATTTTTTCACTGTGATTATTCTCTTCCTGATCTTATTCCTCGTCATTTCATGAAATAATATAGCGATCATGATAATATAAGAACTGACAATAACAAATGCAAGAATGATGATAACCATAATACTACTACTTAATAATCTTAACAGTAAGAATATTAATGCTAGTAACAATAATATGGATGATGATAATGACAATTGGAATTATATTGATAAATATAATCATAACCCTAATAATAATGATTTTGAAGCTTCGAAGTAATGATTATAACTATAGTGCTGATATTGAAAATTAATATTCATAATAATGGTAATAACAATATTAATAATGATGATCATGATAATAATAATGTTAATAATAATAAAAAATTATTATCGTAATGATAATGAAAAAAGTAATTACTATTACCATTATTATTATAATGATAACAGCAATGTTAATGGTAATGGCAATTATTATTATCATTACGATAAAGATAATCACAATAATAGCAATGATGATAATTATTATTGTAGTTCTTATTACTATAATTATTTCTGTTATTATTGTTAAAGTAAAAGTAATGATAGAAAAACTACTAGCAATGATAATATTTATGATATTGATGATGATAATGATAGAAATAACATGTCCTATTAGTGGTGTATTATTATTATCCGCATTATGGTAATAATAAAAGTAATTATAATCATTATCATTATAGTAAGAATGATAGTGATAGTGATAATGAATATGATAATAATTATGAGTATAATTATGATTGTAACAATGATATGGATGATAATAATAATAATGATAATGACTATTATTATTATTCTAGTAATGATGATAATAACAAAAATAATACTAATGATTAATAAATAATGAATATAATATAAATAAATAAATAATAAAATATAAATAGTGACGATGATCAGGATGGTAATACAAGTGGAGAACATAATAATGATGATAATTAAAAAGATTATTATATAAGAATGATAGTAATTATAGGACTGATGAAAAGTATGTCAATAAATGAATAGAATGAGTATGATGATTAAAGTTCTTTATATTATTAGTAGTACTATGATTGATATAATAATAATGATCCTATTATTGATAAGGATTCATTATTGTTATTACTATTATCATTATTACAACACCGTTATTGCCGTTATTATCGTCCTTCATCATTTTCTTATAATTTCTATCATTATAATTATTATTTCTATCATTATTACTATTGATATTATGATAATCATACTGAAAGTCATCATAATCATTAGTTCTCTTAATATCCTCTTCTATATTATAACGATCATTGTTACTATAATTGCCCTCATTAGCAATGTTATTATCCTTTTATTATCTTTATTGTAATGGTGGTTATAAATAAATTAAATTTTTTATCTTTATGCATATGATTATGATTAAGATTATCATATTGGTTAGATTCTACCTGGACGTATAGATATATTGAAATGTTAGTTTTCACCCTAGACTTTGTACATTTGAATTAATCATGATAATAAAAATGAGCATAAGGATGATGGTCTTAATGGTAGTGATGGTATTCATGATATTAATTGTAATAATTAAGATAGCAGTAAAGTTAATGATAATGATGACAACAACATCAATAATAGTGAATGGAAAAACACTTTACCGTGTTGTTACTATGGTAGAAAAACCCACAATGCATAAGCTAGATTTACTGAAGAAAAGGAGACAACAGTTTCGGAACCGTCCTTGTTCCCATCTTCGGTCCTAACCGAAGATGAAATCGAAGACGACTCCGAAACTGTTGTCTCCTTTTCTTCAGTAAATCTAGTTTGGGCATTAAGGGTTTTTCTACCACCAATAATAGTAAAAATAACAACGATCATATTTATGATAATCTTAATAATAAAGATAATTATAATAGTAAGAATAGTAGAAGTAATGATGATGATAATAGTAATAACAATAGTAATAATGATGATATCAAGCACGATGATACTTATAATAACTGTGAGGAAAATAATAATGATGATGATATTAAAACTAAAATGATTATCATAGATATTGATGATTATAATGATCATAACAATAATATTAAAACTGATAACGGATGATAATGATAAGGATAACAATAGTAACAACAATGATCAAAATGATTGTTAATACGTGTAATATTTATAAGAACATTAGGAATGGAATGATAATAACAATAATGATAGTGATAAAGACAACAACAATAACAATAATAATTATAATAAAAGCAAATATAATTATGATAATAATGATAATGATAATAATAGTAATAGTACCCTGCTAATACTACTAATAATAATGATAATGATAATAATACTAACAATAAAGATGATAATATTCATTATAACGATAATGATACTAATTACTACAACAACAACAACAATAATTATGATAATAATAATGGTAGTAATGATGACAATTATTGTCATCGTTAATATTATCCGAAAAATAATGTCAATGATAAGAACAACAAGAATAACAACAATGCTTATAATAATAACAATTATTTAATGACAGTGATAATAATGATAATAATAATAATAATAGTAATAATAATAATAATAATAATAATAATAATAATAATAATAACGAGAATGATAATAATAATCATTACTATAATTATAAAGGATAATAGCAATATTAGATTTAATAATAATAATAACAATAATGAAAATAATGATAAAAGTATTGATAATCGTAACAATAATCATTATATATAACAATAATTATAAGAATAATATCAGTGATAAAAATCATACGAATAATGAAATGAAGATGATGATGATGATTAAAATAAATATACAATGAAAATACATGTACTGAGATAATAATATAAATAACAATAATAACAATAGTAATGATACTAATAGAAATGATGACAATAGTAAAAATGATAAATAAAATAATAATGATAATAAAAATAGTAATAATAATAGTAATTGGTATTTTTATTATCACTATAGTTGCATCATTAATATTTTCCTAATTATTACATTATTATCATTGTTATGTTTTAATAATTATTGTTGATATGATTATCATCATCCTTATTATCATTAAGAAATTGATAATAATAATAGGTATGATTACTATAATGTTTATGATAATAATAATAATAATAATAATAATAATAATAATAATAATAATAATAATAATAATAATAATAATAATATAATAATAATAATAATAATAATAATGATAATAATAATAATAATAATAATAATAATAATAATAATAATAATAATAATAATAATAACAATAATAATGAAAACAATAACAATGATACTAATAGCAATAATAATAATAATAATAATATTAATAATAATAATAATAATAATAATAATAATAATAATAATAATAATAATAATAATAATAATAATGATAATAATAAAATAGATAATAACAATAACCTAATACTACTGTTATGATGATAGCAATAATGATAATAAAAGTGATAACAAAAACAATGGTGTTGCTAATAACTTTGATGTCAATAATGATAATGAAAGGAAGAATGAAAAGAAACAGACGAAAAAGAATATAAACATGGAAATAAAAATAACGATTGTTATGATTATTGTTATAAATAATATATTGATAAAAATGTAGAAAACAATTAGAAGCATCATCATCATTATTTGTATTATTATTATTATCATTACTGTTATTACTATTATTATCATTATAATGATTATTATTATTTCCATTATTATTATTATATCCATTATTATTATTATCATTATCTTTACTTATTTTATTATTTCAATTAATATCATTATCTTTTTTGTTTTGATATTATTGTACATACTATAGAATATATATCATAAACCATAGATATATGAGCACAAAATATATACAAGATACAAAATATAAGAATCATAAATCGTATATGTCACACAAATATATATCAAGTCAGCCATATAATATGGCAACACAGTCACAACACTTAAACAAATGGCATATAGGTATGGCTATTTCTTGCCTGATTTTTCCAGACGAATAATGGTGTTTATGTCCAGGAGATGTCGTTAGAGTTGCTGAAATTTGACCTCCCTTCACCCTTCACGGACATCGGACCTTTCGTAACCCTTCCTAGGTAGGAGGAGCCAGATCATTGGCTGCCTAGGAGGAAAAAATCATTTTCTAGTATTTGAGTTGTATATTTAAGCAACAATAAATGTTATCATATATGTATGTATTCACATCTCTCTACCACGCTCTGGTATAGTTGTTTTTTTTATATCTGTATGAATTCACACTTCTTATGATAATTATCAATATCATTATATCTTTCAGTACAACCTACGTCACTGTGTTATGATCATTTTGTTTCTAAGAAAAAAGAAAATAATCCAAATGAACCTCTTTCATGTTGAAAATACTAGAGGGAAAAAGGTTAGCAAAAATGGCAGGAAATGCTCGACTGCAGCAGACATAAAGAAGAAAAAAGCGATTCTTGTTTGAAATATGCTGAAAGCGAGGAAACGAAAAAAACTGATTATAAAGAAGAAAAGGAAGTAAAACGGAGAGGAAAATAAATGAAAAACTACAAAACGCGGCGTTCCACTTTATTTAATACGAAATCGTATGAAAGGAAAAAAATATATATATTTATTTTTTTAATGATCACTTCAGTTAAATGATACTATAAGTCAAAACACGAATATTTCTTTGTCCATGCATGCAAGGTGAAAGAGAAAAATATCCCTTTATTCTTTGGTCAAAAATTACAATATACATTGGGAAAAAGTTGATTAATTAGAACATTCTTTAATACGCCCTTCGAATAGTCACCGCACCCATAATCAAATCATATATATGTATATATATATATATGTATATATGTATAATATATGTATATATATATATATATATATATATATATATATATATATATATATATATATGTATATATATATATATATGTATATATGTATATATATACATATATAAATATATATATATATATATATATATATATATATATATATATATATATATAATATATATATATATATATATATATATATATATATATATATATATATATATATATATGTATGTATGTATGTATATATACATATATATATGTATATACATATATATATATATATATATATATATATATATATATATATATAATATATATATGTATGTATATATATATATATATATATATATATATATATATATATATATATATATATATATATATATAATATATGTATATATATATTTATTTATTTATTATTTATTATTTATGATATATATGTATATATATACATATATATATATATATATATATATATATATATATTATATATATATATATATATATATATATATATATATATATATATATATATATATATATACATAAATACATACATACATATATATATATATATATATATATATATATATATATATATATATATATATATATATATATATATATATTTGTTTTGTGTATATAACACACACACACACACACACACACACACACACACACACACACACACACACACACACACACACACACACACACACACACACACACACACACACACACACACACACACACACACACACACACACACACACACACACACTCACTCACACACACACACGCACACACACATATATCTTCTTTTCTAATACGGAATCATCGTACATTTGGTATAGGTGGGCAACCCTTTTTGTGCGTGACTAAAGCTCGTTTCCAAAACAATTTGGATAACGGTATGTTTCGCTTTCGCTCATTTTCGGAAAGGAAATTAGGAGTTTGCAACGATTCCACTGTTCGTTTCGTAATGTAATGCCACGTGAATGAGGCAAAGGTACTGTAGTCACTGTTTCGCTGTGATTTCACAAGATAGTTCCTGATTTTGCATTTGGCGGTGGGTTTGTTTACAGAAAAAAATGTGGCTCTCAGGCCGCTAAAATGATCTAATGCTCTTACAGCCCAGCTCGCCTCTGTGGATCCCCGCCACACTGCCAACCAGTCGGGTCAAGCTAATAAAAATGATAACTAGCTCTGCTGCGAAAAGGGCATATTAAGCGATTTTGGTGGAAATGATGGTGATAATTTCATATCAAGTGTAATATAATTATATATATAATAATGATGATATTGACAATCCTGAAATTATAATAATTATTGAGATACGCATCATTCTAAACTTTATAAGAAAATGATAATCATGAAATGGATGATCCTGTATTGGATACTAAAAATCATGCCAATAAGTATGAGAACTCGGTAATGTAGAAGATCAATGGTATTTATAATAGATATTAACGTTACTTGCGATAACAATAACAATGCTAGAAAAAATACACACACACAAAAAAAAAACATGATGTCATATTAATGATAATAGCTATAATAACGATAATGATGAAAATAACAATAATAATGAAAGCAATAATAATAAGAAGAAAATAAGAAAGAGTACTACTATTAATGATGATAACAATAAAAATAATATGAAATATCAATAAGAATATTGAT
>NW_020869526.1:89960-92460 GCF_003789085.1 Penaeus vannamei | reverse complement strand
CAACCGTATAAACTTGCTTATGTTGTGCGACTTATCAAAGGCCTTTGATAGTGTCAATCACGAAATCCTCATTAGTAAATTAATGAATCACAAAACTGACAGATATTAGTTCATAAGTTATTTAATAGAACCCAAGCAGTCAAAATTCGCGAGAATATATCAGAAAAACAGTGTATCTTTTGGTGTCCCACAAGGATATATATTAGGCCCAATCCTGTTCATAATATTTGTAAATGTTCTGTCAACCATAGCCCAAAGTTGCCTTCTTGTTCAATACGCCGATGATTCACAATTTCTCCATAGTGATTCTGTAAACAACTTAGATATACTGATACAAAAAACCCAGGAGACACTTTCACAAGTAAAAGGATACTTTGACTCAAAGGGCCCTAAGAAAAATCCAGATAAGACACAATGTATCTTCAAAGGTAGTCGCCAGAGCATCGCCAAAATTCCTGTAAACACGACCATAATATTTGAAGACAGCTATATAAGACCAAGTACTTTTGTAAAAAATCTAGGCGTACACATTGACAGATTCATGACATTCGAGAACCACGTCGATAACATCCACAGGAAAGTAATGGGCACACTAATTTACCTGTCATATCAAAAATAGAATCCCTGCTGAAATTAGAATATCTGTTATACAAACACTAGTTCTCAATATAATTAACTATTGCTCAAATATATGGGGTAAAGCAAACAAAGGTCATATTCAGAAAATTCAAAAATTGTAAAACATTACTGCCGGGGTAGCACTTGGGAACATAAAGAAGTATGACCACATTATCCCACACATAAACAATCTAAGTTGGCTAAAAGTACATCACAAATGCTATGATACTTGCAAACTAATTCATAAAATGATCCACGGTTTGTTTCCAAAATGGCTTTTAACCCTTCCAACTGTAGGTAACACAACCTGTGTCCAAACAAGACAAGGTAACTCCCTATATGTTAAAAGAACACGTACAGACATATGGGCACGATAGACGCTAGCACGTGGACCCATGATCTGGAACTAACTGCCTTATGATATCAGAAACATTCAAAACTCAAATACACTCAAAAGGAAATTAAAGGAACGTCTATTAAATCACCAATGACATCAGGTTTCTAAATATAAGAATAGACAAGATTTATATGTACCACCATTGATTCTATGTTTGACTTGTATTTATTTGTACTCTAACATCACTATGTTTATAATAAGAATAACCATTGTAACAAATGGAATAAAGTATTTTGAATTTGAATTTGAATATTACTGTTATTATTATCATCATTATCATGATATTATTATTATTATTATTATTATTATTATTATTATTATTATTATTATTAATTATTATTTTTATTAATATTATTATCATCATCATCATCACCATTATCATTATTTATTTCATTATTATTATTATTATTATTATTATTATTATTATTATTATTATTATTATCTTTATTATCATTATTATCATGATTATCATTATTATTATTATTACTATTATTATCATTATTATTATTATTATTTTATTTTATTTTTTATTTTTATTATTGTTATTGTTATTATTATTATTATTATTATTATTATTATTATAATTATTATTTATTAATTCTTATATCATTATCATTATCATCATTATCATTAGTATTATTATCATTATTATAATCATTATCATTTCTATTACTATTATTTGTTATTTGTTTCATTACTATCATTATTATCATTTTAATTATTATTAATATTAGTAGTAGTAGTAGTAGTGGTAGTAGTAGTAGTATCATTAGAATCACCATGTTTGTTACTATCGTTGTTGTATTATTATTATTATCATTATTATTGTTTTTATCATTATTTATATTATTATTATCATTATTATTATCATTATCATTATAACTGTTATTACTATCACCACTTTAACAATTATAATTACGGTTTTATTTTTTTATTAGGTTTATCATAATCAGTATTATCGTTAATATTATCACTATTATCATCATCATCATCATCATTATTACGATTATCATTATGATTATAATTATTATTACTATCATTATTAATATTATCGTTGTTGTTGTTATTATCATTGTCATTATCGTTATCATTGTTAATATTATTATTGATTTTATCATTATTATTCCTATTATTGTTATTATTATTATCATCATTATGATCATCATCATTATCATTATTATTATTATTACTTATATTATTATATTGTTCCTTTCATTACTTTTACTTTTTAGTTTTAGTTTTATAATCATTAATATAATTTTAATTGTTATGATTACTATTATCATTTTTTTTTATCATTATTATTATTTCTATTCTCATTTAATGATTTTTCATCTTCTTACTCTTGTTTTTTCTTTCATTATTGTTGTTGTTGTTGTTGCTGTTGTTTTTGTTTTTGTTGTTGTTGTTATTGCTGCTGTTGTTGTTGTTGCTGTTGTTGTTGTTGTTGTTATTATTATGATGATGATAATGATTTCATTATCA
>NW_020869526.1:88611-89725 GCF_003789085.1 Penaeus vannamei | reverse complement strand
GAGAGAGAGAGAGAGAGAACTAGAGACACGAGAGAAGAGAAAAGCACAAAATAAAAATTACCATTCTCTTCCTTTCTCTTCTCTCTCTCGTCCTCTCATTTCTTCTTTCCTCTCTTCTCTTCCCTCCCTTACCTCTCTCTCCTACTCTTTCTCTCCCACTCCCCCTCTCCCTTCCCCCTCCCTTTCCTTCTCCCTCTCCCCTCCTCTTCCCCTTTCCCTATTTCCCCTCTCCCTCTCAGCCTCCCCCCTTCTCTCCCCATCCCCTTCCCTTCTCCATCTCCCCTTCCCGTTCTCCTCTCCCCATCCCCTCTTCCCTTCTCCCTTTCTTTCTCCACTCCTTCTCCCTCTCCCCTTCTTCCTCTCTCCCCTCCCTTCCCCCCCTCCTCTCCTACCCATCTACACCCACCTCTATCCCTTCCCTTTCTCCATCAATCATCTTAATACCTCGTCTCTATCGGATTAACGAAACACGATAAGAATACAAAAAAAGTATTAATAAATTCACAGATAGATTATATACAACAATTTCCCCGTCACCTCAGACTCACTGTAATTGGTAACTAAACACGATGAAATGATAGATAAATAGATGGATAAATTGATTAGAATAAGTAGATGAATGAATTATAGATAGATAGATGAATACTTCTATTAATAAATAGATTAATAAATTTATAGATAAATAGATAACTAAATTGATAGATAAATAGATGAATAAATTGATAGATGTAGAATAATTAATAAATTGATAGATAAAAGATGATATAATTTATGAGAGTAAGATAGATGAATAAATTACTAGATACAATAGATAAATAAATTGAAGATAAATGATTGATAGATAAATAGAATGAATAAGAGATAGATAGAGTTCGATAGATAGATTGATAAAGGAATAAAGATAATATAAAATAATGAATAGATAAATAAAAATTTATAGATAAATAGATAAATAAATTATAGATATAACAGATGAATAGAATGTTAGTAGATAAAATAGATTGAATAAATTATAGAAATAGATGAATAAAGATAGATAAATAGATGAACAAATTGATAGATGATAATAGATAGAATAGATGAAGAGATCGATAAATAGATGAATAAATCTGAT
>NW_020869526.1:78611-83611 GCF_003789085.1 Penaeus vannamei | reverse complement strand
AAAAAAAAAATAATTGCCACAAATGCTAAGCAAGCACATAACAATAAAAAAAAAAAAAAACATTGCAAATAAAGACATTAACAAAACCAGAAAACACGTACGTAATCTCCTTATCATAACATCTACTCTCCTAAAGTTTAGTTAAATCACCTTCTGGGTTCTCCTGTCACGATGAGATAACGATCATGTCACGTGACACATGATATATCCCCTGCTGCAACAAAATTTTCCCACGGGGATATGACATTTATACTCAGCATATCACATCACCAGAACGAGGCAAATATAACCAACCATACGTATGCTGGTTCGCGTATTACAAGGAGAGAGGGGGGAAGGGAGGGTGGGAGGGAAGGGAAGGAGGAGAAAAGGAGGGAGGAAGAGGGAGGGAGGGAGGAGAAGGAAGGGAGATGAGGAAGGAGAGGGGAAACGGAGGCGAGGAGAGGGGATGGGAGAAGAGAGGAGGAGGGAAAGGAGGGATATTGGAGGGAAGGAGGGTAGGGAAGGAAGGTAGGGAGGGGAAAGGGAGGAAGAGGGAGGGAGGGAGGAGAAGGGAAGGGAGGTAGGAGGAAGAGAGAGAGGGATTGGAGGGAGGGAGGAGAGAAGGAAGAGGGAGGGAAGGGAAAGGGGTGGAGAGAGCGAGGGAGGGAGGTAGAGGCGCACAGGAGGCGAGGGAGGAGAGAAGGAGGGATGAGGAGAGGGAGGAGAGAGAGAGAGGGAAAGGACGGGAGGAGGGAGGGAGCGGAGGGAAGAAGAAGGGAGGAGAAAAGAGTATCCGGAGAGAGGCCGAGGCGAGAGGGAGAGAGAAAGAGAAGAGAGAGAGACAGAGAAAGTCACAGAGAGAGAGGAGAAAGTCAGAGAGAGCAGAGAGAGACAGAGAGAGCAGAGAGAGAGAGAGAGAGAGAGAGAGAAGAGAGAGAGAGAGAGAAGAGAGAGAAGAGAGAGAGAGAGAGAGAAGAGAGAGAGAGAGAGAGCAGAGAAAGAGAAGACAGACAGAAACAGAGACAAGAACAAGAAAGTTTAGAGAGAGAGGAATTAACAACAAAGCAGTCAAACAGACAGACAAACACAGAACAGACAGACAAAGAAGAACCCGATCTCCACAGACAGAACCAGACAGACACAGAGAACAGAACAGATCAGAAGAACAGACAGACACAGAGACAGACAGACAGACAACAGACAGACGAGATTCTACAGAGGACAGACGAACATAGAGACAAGCAGACACAGAGACAGACAGACAGAGCACTAGAGACAAACATAAAGACAGACAAGACAGACTAAGACACCCATCCCCACAGACAGACAGACAGACACAGAGACAGACAGACCAGTCAATAAGAAACACAGACAGAGACAGACAGACCACCCAACGACCCACAGAACAGAGATTACAGCAGACAGACAGAGACGAACCCAAACACCCGCACCAGGACAGACAAGACAGTCAGAAACACAGTTTACAGACAGAAGACGAACCCATTTCCCACAAACAGACAGAGCAGACAGACAGATCAGACAGACAGTCAGTTAAACACCACAGTCATGACACAGACGAACCCAACCCCACAGACAGACAAGACAAGACAGACAGACAGACAGAGACGAAACCAACACCCCACAAGGACAAGACAGACAGACAGAATCAGACAGAAGACAGAGCAGACAGACCAAGCAGACGAACCCATCCCCACAGACAGACAGACAGACAGAGACGAACCCAACCCCACAGAACAGAAGACAGTCAAGAAACGACAGAAGACAGAACAGACGCACCCAACCGCCACAGAACAGACAGACAGACAGACAGAACACAAGACGAACCAAACCCCACAGACAAGACCAAAAAGACCGAACACATCCCCACAGATAAAAGACAGACCAGACATGACAGACCAGAAGACGAACCCATCCCACAGGAACAGACTAGACAGAACGACAGAACGAGACGAACCAATCCGCCACAGACAGAACAGACAGACAGACCAGAACGAAGTATCTCACGACGCGCACGCAATAAGCCGCATCACGAAGAGGTTTTAAACATGGACACCCGAAGGCATGAAATGAAAAACCCCACCTCTCTCAACCCCCTCCCCCCTCCTCTCCTTCCTTCTCCTCTCTCCTTCTCTCTCGCTACCTTCTTCTCGTCTCCTCTCATCCTTCTCCTCTTACTCTCGTCTTTATCTTCTTCGCTCTTCTCTATCTCACTTTCCATACTTCCTTTCTACTCACTCTTTTCTACTTGTCTGTTTCTTTTTTTCTTTTCCCTATTTTTTCTATCCTGCATTTCTTATGTTTTTTTTCTACTTCTTCTTCTGATTTTTTCTCGGTTCACATTTTTTTCACTGTATTTTCTTTCTTCTTTTTTTCCTTCTTACTCTCTCTCCCTTCCTTTTTTCTTCTTCTTGTTATTCTTCTTAATTATTATATTTTTGCCTACTCCTTTCTTCTTCTTTTTTCTTCTTCCTCTTCCTCCTCTACCGCCCTCCCTTCTCCCTACTCCTCCTTCTTCTTCTTCCTCTACTCTCCCTCCCCTTTCCTCCTCCCTCTTTCCCGCCTCATCCTTCCCCCTACCCATCCACACCCAGGGAACCCTCTCCACCCTCCCTCACTTTCTCCCTCCTGCTTCCTCCTTTCTTCTTCTCCTCTTCCCTCTATCTCCCCTCCCCTCTTTCTCCCCCCTCATTGTCCACTCCCCCACCCGCCTCCACCCATCGCTCCCTATCCCCCTACCATAAACCAACCACCCCCACTAACCTCTCCCTCGCCCCTCGCCTCCCCTTCCTCACTCTCTCGCCTAATCGGGCTTCTATCTTCTTCTTCTCTTCCTCTATATCTCCTTCCCCCTTTCCCCCTGGCCCTATCCTCGCGCGCTCTCCCTAAGCCACAGGAACCCCTCCACTCCCTTCCCCCTATTCCCCAACCTCGGCCATACCCCTTGCCCCTCACTTCCCTTCCCCCTCCCTCCCTGTCCTTCCCCCTCCCACCCCCCTGCAAAAAGGAGGAGATAATAAGGACATCATTTCTCGCAGAAGTAAGCAAACGGAGAAAGAAAAAGGATTCACTATACCATTATTAAGACTTTTTTTTTCTCTCTCCTGATTTATTTTCTCTGCTTTATACGCTTTCCACGTTCGTTGCTTGTCCACGTTCTTGGGATGTCTTTCGTCTTTTTTTTCTTTTTTTTAATCTTGCTTTATCTTCTCATTCTTCTTCTTTTCATTATTCTTTCTTTTCTTTCTTTTTTTTCTTTTTTCGTTCTCAGTTTTTCTTTTCTTTCTTTCTCTCTGTCTGTCCTCTCTTTTTTATTTTTATTTTACTCTTAATCTGCTTTATTTCCTTTTTCTCTTCATTTTTTTTTTTTTCTTTCTTTCTTTTTCGTTCTGTTTTTTTCTCTCTTTTTCTCTTTCTCTTCATTCTTAATCTTTCTTCTTCTTCACTTCCAGTCTTTTTTTTTCTTTTCTTTATCATCAATCTTTCTGATTTTTTGTTTTTGTATTTTCTTTTCTACTTTTCTGGTCTTTCTTCTCTATGTTTTCTTCCTTTTTTAAGTTATTCTTATTTTCTTTTTGTCTTTAATTTGCTTTTTCTTTTTCTAGTATTTTTCTCTTCGCTTTTTTTCTTCTTAATCTTCCTTTCTCTTCATTTTCCTTCCTTCCTTGCCTCTCCCCCCCCCCATCTCTCTCCTCTCCTCTCCTCCTCTCCTCTTCTCTCCCCTCTCCCTCTCCCTCCCTCTCCCTCTCCCTCTCTCCTATCTCTCTCCTCTCTCTCCCCTCTCCCTCTCCTTCCCTTCTTCTCTCTTCCTCATTACTATCATTTCATCCTCTATTTTCTCTTCTTTTTCTCTTTCCTAATTTATCCCTTTCTCGATATCTATTTTCGTCAACATTTTTGTGTTGCATGACATAACGGAGGAAAATTTCTGCCCAAAATCACTCATTTGTCAAAAAAAAATTAAACTGGACCTTGAAAGTTTAAAATTATTATCTCTTGTCTCTGTTATTCCGTCCTTTATTGGGCTGTTTCCGTCTCTTTTATATTCCCCATTATCATAGATCTTCGCTTTTAATTTTGGTTTATGTTTTGTTTGGTCCGATTCGCATCATCATCAATATTCGCTTTAATATTCCTATTTCTTTTTCAAAGCGTATTCCATGATCATTATCACAGCTTATCTCATTCCCAATCTTTATTCCATTCTATCCTATTCCTATAATACATCCTTTCCACTCTCATTACCACAATCATTTCTTATTATCACATTTCCATTATCATTATCCCCATTATCCCTCCTCCCAATCTTTATCATATTTTTTACCAATTCCTCCTCTTCGTTATATATTAATGTCAATGTTTGATTAGGTAAATAATCTTCATGAAACGAGTTCATTTCCTAAAGATTTTTGTGATTTTTATCCAATCTTCGTAAAAGTCAATTACGTTATTTTTTTTTTTATTCTTTTATGTTTTATCGTTAATGTTATTGTTGATTATGTTGATGTTGCATTTGTTGCTATTGATGAGAAAGGTTTGTTGTTTATGATGATGTGTCTGTCTCTCTAGTTCCTCTATCTTCTTTCTTCTTTCTTCTTTCTTCTTTCTTCTTTCTTCTTTCTTCTTTCTTCTTTCTTCTTCTTTCTTCTTCTCTTTCCTCTTTTCTTCTTCCTCTTCCTATCTGTTCCTTCTCCTCCTCCTTCTCTCTTCCTCTCCACCTCCACCTCCTCCTCCTCCTCCTCCTCCTCCTCCTCCCCCTCCTCCTCCTCCTCCCACCTCTTTCCCCTTCTCCTCCTCTACTCCTCCCTCCTCCTCTCCTCCTCCTCCTCCTCCTCTCTCCTCTCCTCTTCTTCCACCTCTTCCTCCTCCCTGTCGCCTGCTCTCCCTCCTCTCCTCCTCCTCCTCCTCCTCCTCCTCTCTTCCTCTTCCTTCTCCTCTTCCTCTTCCTCCTCCTTCTCCTCTTCTTCTTCTTCCTTCTCTCCTTTCCTTTTCCCTTCCTC
>NW_020869526.1:73611-76111 GCF_003789085.1 Penaeus vannamei | reverse complement strand
TCTCTCTCTCTCTCTCTCTCACTCTCTCTTCTCTCTCTCTCTCTCTCTCTCTCTCTCTCTCTCTCTTCTCTCTCCTCTCTCCTCTCTCCCTCTCTCCCTCTCTCTTCCTCTCTCTCTCTCTCTCTCTCTCTCTCTCTCTCTCTCTCTCTCTCTCTCTCTCTCTCTCTCCTCTCTCCCTCCTCCCTCCTCCCTCCTCCCTCCTCCTCTCTTCTCTCTCTCTCTTCTCTCTCTCTCTCTCTCTCTCTCTCTCTCTCTCTCTCTCTCCCTCTCTTCTCTCTCCCTCTCTCCTCCCTCCCTCCCTCCCTCCCCCCCTCCCTCCTCCCTCCCTCCCTCTCTCCCACTCCCTCCCTCCTCCCTCCTCTCTTCCTCCCTCTCTCTCTCTCTCTCTCTCTCCCTTGCAAGTGCCATAACTGAACGAAACAAAGACAGATTTTTCTCCCACTAAGTGCCAAAAGTGACATAGACAAGAGGGAAGTCAGGAAGCCACAGGAAAGCGGTTGGCACTCACTCGCGCCCGAAGGTGGAGAAGCACTGTCTTCCCCCCAACTCGCTTGTGTGAAATAACTTTTTGTTTGTTGTTGTTGTTCACTTTCACTGCGTTATTGTTCTTTTGTTGTTGTTCATTTGTTGATTTTTTTATTATTATTGTCGTTTATTATTATTTCATTTTCGTAATATTGCTATCGTTACTAATGTTATTGTTATTTTATCATATTTCTATCATCAATTATTACTATCACTATTATTACTAATATCATTATTGACATTATTATTAGCATTATCAATATTATCATTATATTTTATTATCCCAACTAATGCTATTGTTATTATTATTATTACTATCACCATTATTACTAATATCATTATAATATCATCATTATTATTAGCATTATCAATATTATTATTAATATCATTTTTATTATCCTAACTAATGTTTTTTGTTATTATTATTACTATCACCATTATTACATCATTATTAATATTATTAACATTATTATTACCATTATCAATATCATCATTTATATTATTTTTATTATTATTATCTTTATTATTACTACCATTAATATCACAAATTCATTATCCGTTCACAATCTCCGTTTCCCTTTCAATTATCTTTTCGTCTCTATTCATATCTTTCATCACCTATTATTCATTATCATCATTATTCCCCAGATCCCTCTATTCCTCTCATTTTACTAACATTTTCCCATTTCTGTTACCTCGTCTCCCCTTCTCCCTCCTCTCCTCCTTTTCTCTCTTTCTTTCGTTCTGTCTCTCTCTCTCTTTCGCTCGCTCGGCCCCCTCGCGAGCCAAGCACACGGGACGCGATGGCTCAAAGTCCCGTAATCTAGGTGGGGAAAGTAAGCCTTATGGAAGCCGCAATTTGTTCCCCCAAATACAATGTCCAGCACCACGAATATTGGATATTTGGCCGGTAACACGTGGATTTTTTTTTATTATTATTATATTCCATTTTAAAACGCGTTTTTTAACACGAAATAAAAAAAACTTTTTAGGGGGGGACTAAACTATCTTATTTTGATGTTATAGAAAGGCTGTGGGCTTGTTCTTGACGTTTGTACTGAACAGATTATGAAATTTGGTTTTTGTGAATGGGCGTTTGTCATGTACGTGTGCTTTGTTTTGTTTGTTTTTTTGTTTGTTTGTTTTTTGCTTGATTTATGACCTATGTGGTTAGTGGTTTGGTGGTTAGTGGTTTGGTGTCTTCAAACAAGCAGTTAGCAAGTTGAGGTAATGGCTAAAGAATGTTTAATGTGTAAGTGTACTTATGTATGCATATGTACGCTTATTCGCACGCCCGTACGCCTACACACACACACACACACACACACACACACACACACACACACACAAACTACACACACACACACACACACACCAATACCTACACACGCACACACATAGGCCTACATGTATGTGTGTATGTGTGCAGCGTGCGTTTGCGTGTCGTGTGCGTGTTGTATGCATGTATGCGTGGGCGTGTATATGTACGTATGTATGGTATACACACACCACACACACACACACACACACCACACACACACCCAATACACACATACACACATTACATGTGTATATATATATATTATATATAAATATGTGTTTGTGTGTGTGTGTGTGTGTTGTGTGTGTGTGTTGTGTGTGTGGGTGATGTCCGTTTGTTGTTATGCGTGTGGCGTGTTATGTATCATGTATGTGTGCGTGTGTATGTATGCATGTATGCATGTATGTTATCTGTACGTATAATAAAAACACACACCCCACACAACCACGCCCGCACGCACGCCCACACACCACCCGCGCCCGCCATTCACACACATACAACACATACACACAATAGGCCTGCTTGTATATATACATATATATGTGTGTGTGGTCTGTGTTGTGTGTGTGTGGTGTGTGGTGTGTGTTGTGTGTTGTGTGTGTGTGTTGTGTGCGTGCCGTTGTGTGTTCGTTTGTGTGTGCTAAGTATGCGTGT
>NW_020869526.1:56111-68611 GCF_003789085.1 Penaeus vannamei | reverse complement strand
TGATGTGTGGCCTATGTGTGGTGACTATGTGTGGCCTGCGTGCCTGAAGTGTACTGCAGCAAGGTATTTTGGACCTGCTTGTTAGTTAATAGCCTAGTTGGTACAAAGGCATATCTGCTAAATACGTTTTTTTTTTTTTTTTTTTTTTTGGGGGGGGGTTGTGTGTGTGTGTGTGTGTGTGTGTGTGTGTGTGTGTGTGTGTGTGTGTGTGTGTGTGGTGTGTGTGTGTGTGTGTGTGTGTGTGTTGTGAGAGAGAGAGAGAGAAGAGAGAGAGAGAGGAGAGAGAGAGAGAGAGAGAGAGGAGAGTGAGAGAGAGAGAGAGAGAGAGAGAGAGAGAGGAGAGAGAGGAGAAAGAGAGAGAGAGAGAGAGAGAGAGAGAGAGAGAGAGAGACAGACAGAGAGACAGACAGACAGACAGACAGACAGAGAGGAGAGAGAGAGACAGACAGACCAGACAGACAGACAGACAGACAGACAGACAGAGACTGACTGACTGACTGAGTGTTATGTATCTGTGTGTTAGTTTCCCCGTGACACAGCTATGTGCATGTACGTGCTATATGCGTGTCTGTGTACACCCGCCGCTTTTGAAAATTGGCTGCAATTAATAGAACTGCGTAAAAGCCAATCTTTCGGGGTCCTGTCGTGCTCGCCTCTCCTCTGTCGTCCGGCCTCTGTCTATGTCCGTCGACCAGGGCTTTCCGTCGCCGTTTCTCTGTCTTTGTCGCACCTTTTTTGTGTCCTGTCTGCGTATTCATGTGTCTGTCTTCTGTCTGTCTGTCTGTGTCATTCTGCCTTCTCCATTTGTCTCGCTATAAAGATATTAGTAAATTAGGCTGACACACATNGAGAGAAGAGAGAGAGAGAGAGAGAAGAGAGAGAGAGAGACAGAGAGAGAGAGAGAGAGAGAGAGAGAGAGAACATATACATACACGTATATAAACGCACATAAAAAAACAACAACATACAACTATATAAATGTGTGAAAGTGCAAGACACGTCTCACATAACTCATTCTCCTGGGTCGACATGGCAGGCTACGGGCGTGGGTGATGGTGTGCAGTAGATATGACATCACCCAAAAGGAACTCCAGAGACGAAAAAAAGAAAAGAAAAAAAGAAAAAAAGAAAAAAAAATCAAGTATGCTATAGGAGGACTGGGAAGGAGAGGGAGGGAGAGGGAGGGAGAGAGGAGGGAGAGGGAGAGAGAGGAGGGAGAAGGAGGAGAGCAACAGAGAGAGAAAAAAGAGGGGAGAAGAGAGAGAGAGAGAGAGAGAGAGAGAGAGAGAGAGAGAGAGAGAGAGAGAGAGAGAGAGAGAGAGAGAGAGAGAGAGAGGGAGGGAGGAGGAGGGAGGGGAGGAGAGAGCGAGAGAGCGAGCAACAGAGAGAGAGAAAAAAGGGAGAGAGAGAAAAGAGAGAGAGAAAGAAAGCAAGAAAGCAAGAATGAAAGAAAGAAGAAAAAAGAAAAAAACACAAACTCAAGTATGCAATAAAACGAAATACCCGCTTATGTTAAAACGGAAGAAAGAGAGAGAAAAAATCAAGTACGGAACAAACACATGTGTAAAACTTCGAGAGCAATAAAACGGAGAAATGACCCCCCCCCCCCCATAGCGGCCTTTGGCTTAACGGTTCAGCCGAAAGACAGGTACAGCGGATACAAGGGGTACAAGGAATAAAGGATATAGCGAAGACAAGACGGTGGCAGCGAATAAAGGACGGTACAAATAATACAGAATAATACAGCGAAGACAAGATACAACGAAGACAGGATGGTACAATGAACACAGGACGGTACAGCGAATACAGGGCGGTACAGTGGATGTGATATATGGATCTAGGACAGTAATAGTCGCGTTAAAATGGAATTATAAATTGCACTTCCCTTGTTGTCACTTCTCCAGTATAAGTAGATGTTTTGCAAAAAATTGAAAGAGTGATGATGATGATATGATGAGAGCAACAAACCATGATGAAAGTAGTAATAGTAGTAAAAAAATGTAATAGTAATCTAGTAGTGGTAGTAGTAGTACTTTTACTATTATTCCTAGTAGTAGTAGTAGTAGAAAAAGTAATAGTCATAGTAATGGTGGAAGTAGTTGTAGTAGTAGTAGTATCAGTAGTAGTAGTAATAGTGTAGTAGTAACAGAGTAGTAGTAATAGTAGCAGTAGTAGTAGTAATAATAATAGTAGTAGTAATAGTAGTAGTAGTAATGGTCAGTAGTAGTAATGGTAGTAGTAGTAATGGTAGTAGTAGTAAACAGTAGTAGTAGTAACAGTGTAGTAGTAGTAGTAGTAGTAGTAGTAGTAGTAGTAGTAATAGAGTAGTAATAGTAGCAGTAATTAGTAATAGTGTTAGTAGTAGTGGTGGTAATAATAGTAAATAGTATAGTAAATAGTAATAGTAGTATATAGTATAATAGAAGTAGTGTAGTAATAATAGTAGTAGTAATAGTAATAGTAGTATTAATAGAAAGTAGTAGTAGTAATAGAAGTAGTAGTAGTAATAGATAGTAGTAGCAATAATAGTAGTATAATAGTAATAGTAGTAGTAATAGAAGTAGTAGTAGTAATAGTAATAGTAGTAATAGTAATAGCACTAGTAGCCATATAGAAATAGCACTACGGATGACACACGATAACAAATAACAACACCCAACAATGCCATTAAACTTCTAGAACAAGCAAGCTCCTTCCGCGACTTCTCTCTCATTAATCTTTCAGAAAACGGAAGCAAACTTGCCTCCTCAGTCACGAGAGAAACCCAGGTAAGAATTATTATCTCTCGCAAAAGTTCAAGAAGAAGAAGAAGAAGGAGGAGGAGGAGGAGGAGGAGAGGAGAGAGGAGGAGAGAGGAGGAGGAGGAGGAGAGGAGGAGGAGGAGAGGAAGAAGAACAGCAGCGAGGAACATCTTTATTCTCGCAGGATATATATAAATTGTGGCTCGCTTGCCATGTTAT
Source organism: Penaeus vannamei (assembly GCF_003789085.1). Classification (NCBI taxonomy): domain Eukaryota; kingdom Metazoa; phylum Arthropoda; class Malacostraca; order Decapoda; family Penaeidae; genus Penaeus; species Penaeus vannamei. The sequence goes on along the minus strand of NW_020869526.1, from coordinate 65,651 downwards.
GAGAGGGCGCCGGGCCTAAAGTTTTTTTGTGACTTATGTTACGGGTTAAAACACTTATTTGTAAGGATGTGTAATAGATTTGAGGGACTGGGTTGTATTTTGTTTTTATTTTTGTTTTGTTGGATATAGGTAGATATAGTTGGATATAGATATAGAGTTTAGTTGATAGTCTTGTCTTAACGGCGTGAGAATAATGAGATTTGTAATTTTTTTGACATTTTTTGTCTACTAAATCGGAATAAACTTTAATCGTAAACTATGGTTTATGTTTAAGAGGGAGTAAACGCAGTACTTCACTCAAACCTTACTCTTCGTCATGAAAAATTAAATGAATAAAATAAATAAATAAAGATACAGACAATTTCATTTTAGCGCAAAATCTGTCGACGTATTTCTTCGCGTAAATATAATTTTCCCGACATCAAAAACGGCCACCAAATAACCACAACAACAACAACCATAATGATATAATAACCATAAGCATAATTACCTAACATCTCGTTTCCTCTTCATTCCTTCTTTCTTAAAACTACCCAAGACTTTGTTCATCATTTCTTTTTGTTCTTAGACTAAGACTTTGTAGATCTACGTGTCCCACTTTAAAAAATAAATAAATAAATAAAACAAATATAAAAAAAAATAAAAAAAAGTTTCCAAGATTTCAAAGATGTTTTTGTTCATGCAAGTGAGAGAAAAACCCCGAGATTGTGGCAACCTTCTCCTGGCTTACGGTTGTTCAGCCTTCTTGTGGATAAAGCATTAAGATGAGTCACAGGGGCGGGGGGGAGGAGGTGCAAAAGGATGAGAAAAGGGAGAGAAATAATGAGGTAGATGTTCAGAGTTTATGAGAAAAATGAGGGAAATAATGAGTATATGAGAAAAATGAGGAAAAAATGAGTAATGTTCAGAATCTACGAGAAATGGAGGGAAATAATGAGTAGAGTTCAGAATCTACGAGAAAAGAAGGGAAATAATGAGGTAGATGTTCAGATTCTACGAGAAACTGAATCGGAATTTTAAGCGTTGATATTTCACTGGAGGTGCAAAAGAGGTGAGAAAAGGGAGGATAATAATGTGGTAGATGTCCAGAGTCTTCGAGAAACTGGAATGGGAAGTTTTAACCGCTTGTTATCCCGTTAAAAATCCTCGAATTGGTCGTTATCCTCGTCCCTTATTTATCTAAATATCTCTCCCCCTATTCTTCTCGTCCCTTATTCTATAATAACTCTCCCCTTATTCTTCCTCGTCCCTTATTTATCTAAATAACTCTCCCCCTATTCTTCCTCGTCCCTTATTTATCTAAAAATAACTCTCCCCCTATTCTTCCTCGTCCCTTATTTATCTAAATAACTCTCCCCCTATTCTTCCTCGTCCCTTATTTATCTAAATAACTCTACTCCTATTCCCCCATTTAACAAGACCACACAACGCCCACAACACACAAAAAACAGCATACGGAAACATCTCCCAAAAAATCCGAAAAAAAAAAAATAAAAAAAGGACCTTACCTCCTCATTTTTCTCGTCTCCTCCGCTTCTTCTAAGACCTTATCCGACGACCGACTCAATCGAAGTGTCCATGAGAACGCACAAGCCAAGATCCCCTCATTGGGTGCCTAGGAGAACGCGAGCGAGCGGGGGGCCAGTTAGCGAAGCGCGAGCAAGGAGGAGCGCACCTCCCTCCGCCACTACCTGATGCACACTGATGACCCTGTCCTCTCCCGGCCCCCACCGACCTGGAATACGCGACACCTTCGGGGCGGAGTCAATACGACCGCGCTAAAGGAAGGGGGGGGAGATTATATTTTCTTTTCTTTTTCTTATTTTCTTTTTTTCGGGTTTAGTTTTGTGTTTTGTTTTTGGTTTTTTTTTTTCTTTCTTTTCNCACAACATCTTCAAAAATACCACATACTCGTCAGAGAATGTCATAATGCCACGCAAACGAGAGAGAGAGAGAGAGGAGGTGTTGAGGAGAGGTGGCAGGTTTTGTAAAATTAATATGTGGTGAGCGTGATGTGAGTGGATGAGCGAGGAGCGATGAGGAGAGGCGCGGCGGCGCGGGCGGCCGGCGTGTGGAGTGCTGCGCTCTCTCCCTGATCTCTCTTTCCGGCTCTCCTCGTCTTTCTCCTCAGGGCGCGGTCTCTCTCCTTCGGCCCCTATCTCTCTTTCCCTCCTCGGCCTATTCTCTTTCGCCTCTCCGTCCCTCCCTCCCGTCCCTGCCCTCCCCCCGGCGCGCGGTGCGCGCGTCTCATCTCTGTCCTCTCTCGTCTGCTCTCTCTCCCATCCCTCTCTCTCCTCTCCTCCTCTCTCTCTTCTCCCCTTCCTCTGCTCTCCCTCTCTCCTCTCTTCTCTCGTTGTTATCGATATGTTCTGATCTTCCTCACTCTTACAAAACACAAACACGGACAAAAGGGTGTACATACAGTAGACAAGTAAAAATAAAAAAAAACAAATAGTACCTCGACAACAACATCCAAAACAACACGAAAACAAAAAGCAAAACAAAGCCAAGCAAACAAACAAGCAAAAAAAGGGCCGGACACGCCGTATAAACAAGTCAATAAGAGAACGAGCAAGTAGGAAAAAAGGCCAACAAGCAAACTAGATAACAGGCAAACAGGTTAACAAGCAAACAGGCAAACAAGTAAACAAGATAACGGGCTAACAGACGAACAAGCTAACTGGCAAAAAGACAAACAAGTCAGTAAGTTAAAAGGCATGAGCAAAAAGCAAACAGCAAAATCAACAACAGACACAATCAAAAGGCAAACAAACAATCAACAAGCAGACAACAAATCAAAACTCAAACAAGCAGACTAACATCAAACAGCAAAACAAGCGAACAAAAAGCAAAACAATCAAGACCAGGCAAAAAGCAACGATCAAACAAGGCAAAAGGCAACAAGCAAACAATCAAACAAGCAGACTAACAATCAAACAGGCAAACAAGCGAACAATCAAACAACAAGCAAAAAAGCAAGACAAGCAACAAGCAACAACAATCAAACAAGGCCAAAAGCACATAAACAATCAAACAGGCAAACAAGCGAACAATCAAACAAGCAAAAAGGCCAACAAGCAAACAATCAAACAAGCAGACTAACAATCAAAACAGGCCAAACAAGCGAACAATCAACAAGCAAAAGGCCAACAAGCAACAATCAAACAAGCAGACTAAACAATCAAACAGGCAACAAAGCGAACAATCAAACAAGCAAAAAGGCCAACAAGCAAACAATCAAACAAGCAGACTAACAATCAAACAGGCAAACAAGCGAACAATCAACAAGTCAAACAAGCAGAACTAACAATCAAAACAGGCAAACAAGCGAACAATCAAACAAGCAGACTAAACAATCAAAACAGGCAAACAAGCGAAGCAAGCAAGAAACAATCAAACAAACAAGCAACAATCAAACAAAGGCAAAAAGCCACAAGCAACAAATCAAACAAGCAGAACTAACAATCAAACAGGCAAACAAAGCGAACAATCAAACAAGCAAAAAGGCGCAACAACAACAATCAAACAAGCAGACTAACAATCAAACAGGCAAACAGCGAACAATCAAACAGCAAAGGCCAACAGCAAACAATCAAACAAGCAAGACTAACAATCAAACAGCAAAAAGCAGACAATCAAGACAAGCAAAAGGCCAACAAGCAAAAACAAACAAGCAGACTAACAATCAAACAGGCAAACAAGCACACAAATCAAACAAGCAGACTAACAATCAAACAGGCAAACAAGCGAACAATCAAACAAGCAGACTAACAATCAAACAGGCAAACAAGCGAACAATCAAACAAGCAGACTAACAATCAAACAGGCAACAAGCGAAGCAAGCAATCAAACAGGCAAACAAGTAACAATCAAACAAGCTATGGCTAACAAACAGGCAAACAAGCGAACAATCACAAGCAGACTAACAATCAAACAGCAAAACAAGCGAACAATCAAAACAAGCAGACAACAATCAAACAGGCAAACAAGCGAAACAATCAAACAAGACTAAGCAATCAAACAGGCAAACAAGCGAACAATCAAACAAGCAGACTAACAATCAAACAGGCAAACAAGCGAACAATCAAACAAGCAGACTAACAATCAAACAGGCAAACAAGCGAACAATCAAACAAGCAGACTAACAATCAAACAGGCAAAGCAAGCGAATCAAACAAGCAGACTAACAATCAACAGGCAAACAAGCCGAACAATCAAACAAGCAGACTAACAATCAAACAGGCAAAACAGCGAACAATCAAACAAGCAAAATGGCCAAGGCCAAAAAAGGCCAACAAGCAAACAATCAAACAAGCAAAATGGCCTACAAGCAAACAAGCGAACAATCAAACAATCCATCAACCAAACAATCCAACAATCAATCAATCATCAAACCAAATCAATCCATCAACCAAAGATCCAACAAGCAATCGATCCATCAAACAAACAACCCAACAAGCAAAGAATCCAGCAGGCAGCGGCGGCGGGGAGGCGGCGGCGCGCACCCAAGACGCAAGGAAATGCTTGAGACGGCGCTCGACTTCCTCCTCGACTCACGAGGCCCATCTGTTCTCCGATCTCGAGGAGGAACCTCTGAAGGACGACATCTCCTCCTCCTCCTCCTTCCTCCTTCCCCTTCCCCCTATCCCCCCCATTTCTCGTAGCTTATCCCTCTCCCTCCTTATTCTCTTGTTTTACTTTTTTTTGTGATTTTTTTTTACTGTTTTTGTTTCTTGTTATGTGTTTCTTTTTCGTGTTTTTTTTTTATCATAGTTTTCTTTCTCTTCTTCTCTTTTCTTATTCTGTTTGTATTTTTACGTTCTTTCTTCTTCTATCCTTTCCTTACCCTGTGTTTCTTCTCTTCTCCGTTTCTTCTTTTCTCCTTTTCTCCCCCCCCCCCTCTTTTTCTTTGCTCATATCCCCCCCTTTTTATCTTTCTTTCCCCTTTCTTCTCTTTCTACCTCTTCCTCTCCCCCCTTCTTTTCCCCCTTTTTTTTACCTCCCCTACTCCCCCCCCTGCCCCCTCTCCCTCCTTCTCCTTCTCTTATTTCTGTCCTTTGTTATTTCTTCCCGGAATCCCCTATCCTCCTTGCCCCCCCTCCCCCCCCCCCTGTCCTTTGCCTCTTTTCCTCTCTTTATCACTTGCCCCTCATCCCCTTTTCATATCCTTGCTCTCTTCCAACTTTGCGTCCCCTTGGCTTTTTTCTCTTATTTAACACCTTGTCTCCTTCCTTTTTTCTCTTGCTCTTTCCCCTTCTTTTCCCTCCTCTTCCCTTCTTTTTCTTCTCTTCTTCCCCTTCATTTTCCTTGCCCTTCCCCTTCTCATCCTTCTCCTCTCCTCTTTCTTATTCCTTTCCCCCTCCCTTTTTGCCCCTTCCCCTCTCCCGCTTTCTTGCCTTCCTTGCCCCCCCCCCTCCCTTTTCCCTAATAAAATCTCCCTCCTTGCCTCCCTCTCTGCCTCTTGCCCCGCGCAACTCCTCCCTGCTTCGCCTCCTTTCTCTTGCTCTTAGGCCTTTTCGCTCGGCGCCCTCCTTAAACATATTTACCGTTTCCCCTCCCTCCTCTTGCTCTATTAACTCCCTCCTCGCTCCTTTGCCATATGCCTCCTCCTCCTCCTCTTGCCCCTGGAGCCCCTCCTTCGCCCCTGGATCTATCTCCTCCTTGCCCCCTGGAGCTATACCCTCCTTGCCCGCTCCCCTTTGCCGCTATCCCCTGGGATCTATACCCCTTCCTTGGCCTTCTGCCTCGACCCCCCTCCATCTCCCCTCTTAGCTTATACCCTTCCCCCGCCCTTTGCCCTATACCCCTCCCTTCCCTCCCATCCTTACCCATATTACCCCTCCTCCTCCCCCTTGTCCTATACCCCTGCCTTTCCCCCTCTTTAACCCATATCCTCCCTTCTCCCCCATCTTTAAACCCTATACCCCTCCTCTCCCCTCTCCCCCCTTTCCCCTCCCTTGATACCCTCCCTTCCCCCCCTCTTTAACCACTATACACCCTCCCACCCTCCCCTCTCCCCTCTTTACCCTATACCCTCCCCCTTTTCCCCCCTCTTCCTACCTATACCAAACACTCCTTTTCCCCCCTTTACCTTATACCCTCCCTCCCCCCATTTACCTCTATACCCCCTCCTTCCCTCCCCCCATCTTTTACCACTATACCTCTTCCCCTTTGTTCTATAACCCCTCCCTTTCCCCCTCCCACTTTCATATACCCTCCCTTCCCTCTTTAACTATACCGACCCATCCTCTCCCCTTTACCCTATACCCTCTTTCCACCCTCTTCTTCTCACACCTATACACCCCTCCAAATCTCCCCCATCTCTTGTCCCTATACATCCCGGTACCTCTCTGCCCTTTGCCCCTTGCGACCAACCGTCGATTCAAATCTATGCACTCGAGGCGAGTAGGACTGGGGGGGGGAGATTTGCGAGCATTGCCTGTTGCTATTGGTGTCGGAGTTTAAGCCTTTCCGGGTGAGCGTTGCGAGATGCAAGGCGAAAGACGAGAGGGTAAGGGGCAAGAGGTAAGGGGGCAAGGCGCAAAGACGAGAGGTAAGGGGCAAGAGGGTAAGGCGCAAGAGACGAGAGGTAAGGGGCAAGAGGTAAGGGGGCAAGGCGGCAAGAGACGAAGGTAAGGGGGAAGAGGCGAGAGGTAAGGGGCAAGAGGGTAAGGGAACGAGACGAGACGACAGATGCAGGGCGCAAAGGGCATAGAGACGAGAGGTAACGGGCATAGAGGTAAGGGGGCCAGAGACGAGAGGTAAAAGGGGGGCAAGAGGTAAGGGGCAAGGGGCAAGGAGACGAGAGGTAAGTGGGGCAACGAGACGAGAGGTAAGGGGGCAAGAGACGTAGAGTAAGGGCAAGAGACGAGAGGTAAGGGGGCAAGAGGTAGGGGGAAAGAGACGAGAAGGTATAGGGGACAAGAGGTTATAGGGGGCCAAGAGGTAAGGGAAGAGAGAGAGGGTAAAGGGGGCAGCGCAAGAGACGAGAAGGTATAGGGGCAAGATGTAAGAGACCGAGAGCGTAGGGGGCAAGGCAGCAGAGACGAGAGGTTAGCGGGCAAGGTTAAAGGGGGCAAGTCGCCAAGAGAGGGGGAAGGGGCAAGAGACGAGAGGTAAAGGGGCAGAGGTAAGGGGGCAAGGCAAGGTAAGGGGTGCAAGGTGCAAGAGGTAGAGGGGGCAAGAGACGAGAGGTAAGGTGGCAAGGGCTAAAGAAGACGAGAGGTAAGGGGGGCAAGGGGCAAAGAGACGAGAGGATAAGGGGGCAAGAGGTAACAAGTGACAGACAGGTAAGGGGCAGAAGCGTAAGGGGGGCAAAGTCGCATAGAGACGAGAAGTAAGGGCGAGGGGTAAGCAGGCGCCGTTTAAGGGAAAGGGCAAAGAAGCGCAAGGGGCAAGAAACAAGAATGCAAGTCGAATGAGGCAAGAGACGAGAGGGTAAGGGGAAGAGGCCGAGAGACGAGAGGGGTAAGGGGGCAAGGGGCAAGGACGAGAAGTTAGGGGAAAGGGCAAGAGGCAGGGCAAGAAAACAAGATTGCAAGTCGCAAGAGGCAAGAGAACGGAGCAGTAAGGGCAAGAGACGCAGAGGTAAAGGGGGCAGGGGCAAGGGAAAAAAGGGGCGGCCCGGAAAAAGATGCAAGTCGCAAAGGGGCGAGAGAGAGAGACGAGAGGTAGGGGCAAGGGGCAAGGAGCAAGAGACGAGAGGTAAGGGGACAAGGGGCAGAGCGCAAGAACGAGAGGCAAGGGAAGGGCAAGAGGCAAGGTACGAGAGCAAGGGGGGGCAAGAGGCGATAAGACGAGATGTTAAGGGGGCAAAGGAACAAGATGCAAGTCGCAAGAGGCATGAGACGACAGGTAAGAGGGGCAAGAGGCAAGGAACGAGAAGGCCAAGGGAGAAGGGCAAGAGGCAAGGACGAGAGGCATAGGGCTAGAGGCGGAGACGAGAAGTAAGGGAAAGGGGCAAGAAGTGAGAGCAAAGGGTAGAGGTAGGGGCAAGGGACGAAGGCATAGAGGCGAGAGACTAGAGGCATAGGTGGAGAGATAGGGGCAGAAGGCAAGGAACGAAGAGGCAAGGGGAAAGGGCATAGAGGAGGGCAAGAATCAGGGACAAGACAGGCAGGACCAAGGACGCAAAAGAGATGACGTCAATACTTTCTCGTGATATTTCCAATGACTTTTTATAAAGAACCGTTAAGAGTAAAGCGCCATTACCCCCCTCCCACACCCCTCACCCACATCCCCTAACCCACCCCACCCACCACCTTTGAGTAAGTTCCCATTACCCCCCTCCCCTCCATTCCCCTCTCCACCTCCCCACCCCCCACCCACCCCACATGAGTAAGTTCCCATTACCCTCCACCACACCCCTTCCTCAACCCCCACCCCACCCCACCCCCCCCTGCATTACCAACACGTGCGGGTAACTTGATACCAACCTTATCTTTTTGAGGTATTTTTGGTTCTGTGTATCTTTTTTATCGAGTTCTTGGATTTGAGACGATAAGAAGAGATAAGAGGAGGGGGGGAGGGAGGGGGAGGGGGAGGGAGGGGAGAGTGTGAGTTAATAAGAAGAGGAGAGGAGTAGGGATAGGGGGGTGAAGGGGGAGGGGGGAGCAAGAGGAAGAGGGAGAAAGTGGAAAGGAGGGAGAGGATGGAGGGGGGGGAAAGAGGAAGAGAGGGAGGAGAAAGAGGAAAGGGAGAAGATGGGAAAAGAGAAATAGGGAAAGGAGGGAGGAGGAGGAGGAGGGGAAGAGGAAGAGAAGGAGGTAGAAAGAGGAAAAAGAAGATGGGAAGAGAAATAGGGAAAGGAGGAAGAGGACGAGAAAGAAGTAGAAAGACGAAGAAGGAGAGATGGAAAACAGGAAGAGGAGAGGAGGAGGAAGTAGGAGAGGAAGAGACATTTCCTTCTTCATTTTCATTAATCTCTTTAATTTTAGACATTTTCTTTCGTTCCTGCGTCATATATTTACATTCTTCACAGTTGCTTATTTGTCCTACTTGTGGCCACTTATATTTTTATTCGTCTCTTCTCGTTATTGCTTCTATGCCTTTTCTGCTTTCTTATTATTATTCCTCTGAATCTTTGAGCAGAGGAGAGCGGGGGGAGAGAGAAGGAGAAAGAGAGAGGAAGATGAAAAAGAAAAAATGAAGAGAGAGAGAGAGAGAGAGAGAGAGAGAGAGAGAGAGAGAGAGAGAGAGAGAGAGGAGAGAGAGAGAGAGAGAGAGAGAGGGAGAGGGAGAGAGAGTGGGAACGAGGGAGAGAGAGAGAGAGAGAGAGAAGAGAGAGAGAGAGAGAGAGGAGAGAGGAGAGAGAGAGAGAGAGAGAGAGAGAGAAGAGAAGAGAGAGAGAGAGGGAGAGAGTGAGAGGGAGAGAGAGAGACGAGAGAGAGAGAGAGAGAAGAAGAGAGAGAGGGACGAGAAGAGATGAGAGAGAAGAGAGAAGAGAGAGAGAGAGAGAGAGAGGAGAGAGAGAGAGAGAGAGAGAGAGAGAGAAGAGACAGAGAGAGGAGAGAGAGAGAGAGAGAGAGAGAGAGAGAAAGA
>NW_020869526.1:33594-38594 GCF_003789085.1 Penaeus vannamei | reverse complement strand
GAGAATTGGATGGATGTTAGCAGTTACTTTGTAGAGGGAATAGGAGATTGAGAGGGTGGATGAAGGATTACCATATTTCAGAGGGGGGGTCATTAGATAATTTTTAATCTCATCAAGAGTTTCTGAAATGCATTTGTTTGGGGAGATCTGAGAAACAAAGGTTTTCTTATGAAGGGAAAAAGATGGGACACATTTGAGGGGCAGAGGAAGAGGTAGATTTAGGAGAGTATATGGTAGGAAAAGATGAGTGATTTGTAGAGCTGGAAGTAGTTGCAGGGCGAGGACAAGAGGAAGAGGGAGTTAGGCTGAGTGACATAGTACTAGGGGATGTGGACAACAGGGATACAGGGTAGCAATTAGGGAGGATGGGGTTGAAAGTGAAGAGACTATGGAGAATAAAGAGATAGTTGAAGGAGTTGGGAGAGAGGAAGGAATATTTTGTGAAGGTTGGGAATGACTTGCTTAGATCCTTTGGAACGTATTGAGTTTACAGCAAGTATTGAGGAAGGGGAGGTAGTGGTGTTCAGAGTCGTGATCAGAGGAATGATAAGGGTTGGGGAACCAGAACAGTTCATGTCATTGGGGCTAGTTGATAAAGGGGCAAGCCCCTCATGGTCCCCATGAAGGGTAAGGCCTAGATAAGTAAACTTAGGAATATCATGCCCATAACTCCTGGAGGCTGTTCAGGACTGACCCGAAGCCAGCCTTTTATCCTTTCAACACGGCTTTGACAGTTTAGGAAGTGGACAGAAGGGGTTGGAGAAGAGTTGGAAAATCAAAGATTGTGCAAAATTGGTTGAGCCAAGGGATGAGACTTAAGGTTTGGGAGGTCCCCAACACTGGGCCTCTCCTAAACTGGTGACAACAGCAACAGACATGGGACTAGGAAGGAATGTCATGCGAGGACAAAAAGAGAGATCACCATGCAGAAGTTCAGTTTTATATCTGCTTGGTGAGCAAAATTAGTTAAGCAATACTGATTCATTTATATTTTATGCATTTTGTTATATCTTTTTCATTTTACTTTAGTGCATGCAGCTCCACAGCCAGGCAATTGTCCTGTTTGCAGTAATGCGTGCAAAACCTCATGTTAGTAACCTGAACATAGACGTGATGTAATAAGGTAACACCCATTGCCTGTAGGTTAATCTCTTTGATCTGATATCACAGCACTTCACCAATGGTTTAAAATATAAGTACATGGTGGTGTTTCTTAGTTCATATAGCCCTATGGTTAAGTATTGTGTTGGAAAGGGCAAAGGAGAGTTAAAGGTTACAATAAAAAGTGTTGGATGGCAAAGGTTTGAGAGCATTATAGGATAGTATGGTAGTGGAAAGGGAAAAAAGGGGTGCAAGTAAACTGAGCAGAAATTAGTATAAAGGGGAGGGTTAAGGAGGTAGGGCGATTGAAAGAATTATAGTGGTTTAAGTTGTTGAGAGGAAAAGGTATGTGGAAAAGAATCAGGCTTTGGAGAGGGTTTTGGTTTGGATTGTTGAGAGGATGAGGTATTTTGGGAAGGGGTTGCAGAAATATAAGGGGGTAGAGCAAGTGAGTGAATTGCAGTGTATCTGTGACTAGGGAAGGAGTAGGGACATTAATCAAGGAAAACAGAGGTGGCTGTTGGAGAAGTAGAAGATTCCAAGCATTGAGAAAGGGAAACTGGGGAATGTGGTGAAGCATCAGGAAAAATGTCTGGAGAGGAGGGGTCTGGAGAAGGACACGGTTGTGATAGAGAGGATTCATGTGAGTATTCAAGTGGAAACGGTAGTGAGGGTGGGGTATGTTGGGAGGGTGTAGGAGGAAGAGGGGTGGAGGGAACTTGGGAAGGAGGAGGATGAATCTGCAAATACTTTAAATGTAGCAGGAGTAGGAACAGAAGGATTGGGGGGTGAATGAGGGAGCTGAGTGTTCCTTTGGGTCATCTTTAGGAAGTTTTGGATGTCTTCAAGGGTTTCTGGAGGGGAATTAGGTATAGAGGGCTGAGAAGAGGAGGAGAAGAGGAGACAGATATCTGAGGAACAGATAAAGAGGAAGGTGTAGGAGAGTGTGGAGTGGAATGATTAGGTTGCCTAGTACGACAACTAAAGTGAGGAGGAAGGGTAGCATTGGAGAAGTGGTAGAGATTGGAGTATCTGGATTTAGAATGGAAAACGGATTTGACTGGTGGATAGGGTGAGTAGACATAGGATGTAGGTTTGACCAATCCTTGTTATAGATGGGACAAGCATTTAGGGGAATAGAAACTGTTCCAGTACAAGATTCAAGAAATGGGTGAGGTTCAGCAGGATTGGGTTTGTCAGTAAGGTCAGTTAGGGTAGATAGTTTACGAGCTTGGGCTTCAGATGTAACTGCGACAAGGCATGAATGATCAGAGCAACTACGAAAGGTAACCTTGCCTACTTGTTTCTGGAGGCACTGCTGAAAGAGAAGGGTATTCTCAGAGTAGGGGGCTGTGGGAGGAATCACAAAGAATCAATCCCACTTGGCTGGGCCAAATAGAGTACTCAGAAGGTTTGCAGAGGTAGAGGTAGTAGAAGGACAAGGGGCAAGAGGAAGATGGGGTTGTGTGGAGTGGAGTAGGGGGGGGGGTACAATAAGGATGAAGAGTAGTAGTAATGGGAGAGGGGGTTAACATTGAAGATGGTTGTGCAGCAGATGAAGAGGAGAATGTTGGGGATGAGGAAGAGGTGCTTTCTAGGGGTTGAATAATAACCTGGGTGGTGTTTTGGAATGGTTAGTGTTGTTTGTAAGGATCGAAGAGGGGTTATTAGCATCAGTAGTCGGAGCTGTGGTCAAAGGAGATGTGCAGGGGTCGGAAAACCATCAAAATCAAATTTAGATAGGCTATTTGATGAAGAGACAAGCCTTAATGCCTCTATTATGGGTAAAGAATCTTCATTACTGGCCATGATGAGCCTGAATAAACGGGAAAAGAAATGGTTTACCCCTCAAAGTCCCCATAAGGGGTAAAGGCTACGTAATTAACCAAGGGAATACTGTGCCCATGGCTCCAGGAGGCCGTTCGTTACTGACACAAAGCCAGCCTTTCATCTTTTCAGCACGGATCTCACTTTAGGAATGGGATAGAAGAAAGGAATGAAAAAGATATGGAAGAGGGAAGAAGAGAAGAAAGGACCAAGCAAAATTAGTTGAGGCAAGGGCTGAGGCCCAAGGTAGGGGTAATCCTCTACATTGGGTCTCAGTCCCCATTTCCTAAGCCCTCCCACGATGACGAGCTAGGTTTTGGGAGGGCACATCAGTACTAAGCATTTCAGGAATGACATTTAATGTAGTTACTGCTTATTTGACATGTTTCAAACTTTAGGCTTCTTTTGTGTTGCATTTACTATGAATTTTTATGAATTAGCTTGCCATTTGGTTTTATTTTGGTAAATCCATCCAAATAGAATTCACAATTCTTTTCTATCACAAATTCTATATATAATAATTTATTTAAGATCTCTGAGGTTAAATCAAACACACATCCTTTTTCTTGCCTTTATTTTGAATATTATATATATATATATACATATATGGGTATATATATATAGTTTTCGTTCTACAGAACGCATTTTTTACCACAACCAAATCTATTATGATTACAATCTTGAAACATTAAATATTTATCAGATTATGTGAGGTACATAATAAAACAAATGTATTTTTATTGCATTTTAATCTGGTATCATTAACATTGTAAAATAAAAATAATGTAAGTATTAACTATCTTCATACAAAGAGGATACACTCTCAACAAGTTAGCTAAGGTATAATGAAGAAAAGGACAAACTTAGGAAAAATATCATTTATTTTACAATTAATTTACAAATGTACAAAATCATCATAAAAATGCTAAAAGTATATTCACACGAATTGAGCCTTTCTATCTTGTCATCAATTTGCTGGTTCAAAAGGCATATCTGTAACCACTTGCTCACTCATTTCCCATATTTACAATTTGTTATTAGTTTTCATCCTAAAAGTCATCACAGTATTAATAACAATCAGGTTTAGATCTTCAGAACATGTGATCAACATGGCTTTCTCAAACTAAAACCAGACTAGACCACAATAGTTTGGACAAACTATAAAAGCCCACTTTTGCAAACAAAACTATGGACTTCAAAAATGTTTTTGTATAAATAACATTATCTAAACACTTATCAGCAGTTACAATATTTTTTTAAAACATACTTTAAGCAAATAGTTTTTGTGTCTTTTTTCCTTCATGAAAACATTGTACTCTATCAAATGTAAACATGTTTTCCCAGTCAAAGTCTGCATTCATATACATTTTGCATCAGAAATATGCATAATGATCAGGATTTACAAGTAAACAAGTAGTTGCACTAACAGTCTCGGGCACATTCTAATGAATATTCCAGTTCAAAAGCCCTGATACAGAGTCAACAACAGAAAGGAAGCAAAAGGAAAATATACCACCAAATTACTTTCAATAGTTTCTGTGACCATTTAAATACAGTATTTCACAGTTTAAAAAATATATTTCTGTTAACAATGGCATTAAGTGCTTCTGTGCAGATACCCAGTAAATATTTCAAGTGTTGTGATTACTAGCTTTGACACAACTTAAAGCTCCCTCTGGATATCAGTTTACACTGGATGGGAGACAAAGTACAACCCTACTCAGGATTCTAAGGAAGCATTTATCTCTCATTATTTTTTATAAAAAAATAATGAATACTGTAAAATAAGTGAAAAGTAATGATTTTTTAACAAATACTTAGAATGTTATTAATGATAACAAAATGATTAATAGATGATAACTGAACTTGAAAATTTAGGAAATCACATGGTACACTAATGGTATTTTACAATCCAAGAAAGCAAAGATGATGTAAAACTGCTATCACCAAAGAATAACTTCAAGTTATCTATAAAGTGAGATTGTATCTTACAATCTTGTAATATGAGAATCTTAATGCCCACTGTCTGCCACAGTCAACAGTTTACTTGGTACACTATCTGCTGGAAAGAG
>NW_020869526.1:18594-21094 GCF_003789085.1 Penaeus vannamei | reverse complement strand
AAAGAGAATGAAGAAAAATGTCAAAAAGACAGAATAAATGAAAACGAGAAAGAGAATGTTGAAGGTTAAGAGAAGATCTGTGTGCTCTTGTTACTGTGATGGAATTAATATCAAGGCCACTTGCCCAAGACAAAACGTAAGAGTGAGGATCATGATTTTTTACCCTCTGTCTGTAAGTTCAAGACAAGACAATCATTGTTTTTTTTTAAATAGGGTTTAGGGTTCAGACAGACTTAAGAAGGCTGTACCTTTACAGCATACAGAACAGAGAGCAGTCTCCACTGCCATGGTATGAATAAGTGGCATCTGGAATTTTGATCCTCTCTAAGGCATATCAAATAACAAATATTGATATGAAAATGAAAAAAAGAGAGGGGGGGGGGTGCATGGAATCTTGCCATGGCACATGAGTGTTTGTGAGAGCCCTGCCGACAAGCCATACACCTGCCAAAGTGCCTGGATCCAAACTGCTAAGAGAGGAGTTTGGGACAAGCCTAGGGTAATGGAATGCCTCTGCTGACAGTGGTGGCAGTACTTTCTGAGTGGATGTCATCAGATAACTTTCACCTCTGATTAAATCAATTTATATATCAAATGTATTAATCCATTGGCGCCGGGTTTCACGTACGTACATGCCATGGCTGTTGTGGACCAAACGCCAGGGGCATCATGCCATGCCCATTCCCACGCTACTGGCTCGTCGGACGGAGGTTGTTTTTCTCCAGTAGTAGCGGCTTCATTTATATGGTAAAGATTTTAGGCAATGGCACCTAAAGTGAAGGTAAACCTTCAAAATTTTAATATTCTTATAAATTTTAGCAAAATAAAAGCTTTTAGGTGCTATATGTCGCTCGCAAACTACCGATCGAGCCAGGCGCAAACAGGGGAAATTGCCAGAGTGCGCCAACAAGCCGGTGCATACGTAAACTTGACAAAATTTTTACCCGCCGCTGATGGGTTAAATGACACCAAAAGTAAGTTCTGGCAAAAAATAGAATGGTTTCTTGGCTCTGGCTGTCAGCCTTTATTATTTCAATACCTATAAGAGACTATCCTGAAACCCCTCAGATAGGTTTTGCTAAACATACAGTATTTCCAATAAACTGTAATATCAGTATTTCATATTTTATGTTTCTTTCCACTGTACCTTATCATTTCATACCCTCTTTTCAAAGGCTGATAAATTCAGGAAAAATAACATATAAAATATACAAATTAAGAATTTATGAGGAAAAGTAAATATTAATGATAAAAAATATCTAATAAAAATTACAGCAAGTTGATTACTTGATGACATCTTTTGATCTGTGAGTATAAAAAATGAATATAAAAATAAAATGAGTTTACTTATTTATATTTTACTATTATCACATTCAGAAACTAGTGTTTTTCTTCTTCTTTGTTATACTGATACAGAATTTGAAAAGGGAATAAATAAAATTATATATTATGGTTAAGACCTTATGAAATTCAAAACTTTGTTTTAACATAAATAAAATATGAATAAAAATGAGTAGCTTCACAAAACATGAGATATATTTAACCAGCTTTCATTATATCTTTGTCAGAAATACATACCTATCATGTATTTCTGACAAGGATATAATGAATACCTGTCAAAAACATTTGTTTTGTAAAGATATTAATTCTCATTCATATATTTTCTACATTTGGCGCATTGAATACGGTTCATAAATGAACAAGATCATTACAAAATCATTCCTGAGGCTGTGACATCTTAAAGTAGCAAGAATAAAAAGAGTATGTACAATTAAAAACAAAGAAGCAACAGTCTAATGTCAGTTTTGTACTCATATCACATGTTTGGCATTATCTGCATATTTTAAAAATACATACTTCCAATAAAGCCAATTATAAAACAGTTATGCAAGTCCTCACCATTATCCTTTTTATTTTCATTATTTATGTTATTGTTGATATTAAGCGTTGGCTTTGACACATTGAACTTGATTTTTGTCACAAGGCCACCAGCTGGAGTGGCTTCTGGAGTCGAAAGTTCTGTATTCCCGTCAATGGAACTGGCAATGTCTGTCTCAGCAGCATTGACAGATACTGCAGGCGTATCCCACATAGGCTCATCAGTGCTCTGTTAATACACAAGGAAAGAAAAAAATTAATTAAGAACACAAGTAAATATCAAAACCTATTAAACTAAATACATGAAAGAAAAGTATGTTTAACTAAGCAAATAAAACTCGCAAATGTGATGCTAAACATGCATTTTCTTCTGATTCAAAATAGAGCTAAACCAGGTAAAAGGAAAACACTTCTAAAACCAAGTAAATCTACCAAAAGCCAATATCTACACTATGTAGCAGGTCAGGGACTGCATTAAGACAAGATTCCTTTCCTGAAAAAGGCAGATTGGCTCAATACATATTTTTCACTCCCCCCTCCCCTATATCCATTATCTCCTTCCATCTACTTCCTATCACCACTTTTTATCTTCCGGTTCAAAATTTTACCATTCATTAATTTT
>NW_020869525.1:168990-171490 GCF_003789085.1 Penaeus vannamei | reverse complement strand
AAGTGGGTAACAGGTGGGTACAGGTGGGTGCAGGTGGGTACAGGGTGAGCGCAGGTGGGTACAGGTGGACACAGGTGGGGTACAGATGGGTACAGGTTCGCAGGTGGGCCAGGTGGGCACAGGTGAGCGCAGGTGGGTACAGGTGGGCGCAGGTGGACACAGGTGAGCGCAGGTGGGTACACGTGGAGGTGAGCGCAGGTGAGACAGGTGAGCGCAGGTGGACACAGGTGAGCGCAGGTGGACACGAGTGACAGGTGGCACAGGTGGACACAGGGGGCGCAGGTGGGTACAGGTTGGAGCGCAGGTTGGTAACGGTGAGCGTACAGGTGGCACAGGTGGGTCAGGTTAGGCGCAGGTGGACAGGTGAGTGCAGTTGGACACAGGTCAGTGACGGCAGGTCAGACACAGGTGGGTACAGGTTAGCGCAGGTTGGGTACAGGTGAGCGCAGGTGGACACAGGTGGACAAAGTGGGCGCAGGTGGAGCGCAGGTGGACACAGGGTGGGTACAGCACAGGTGGACACCACAGGTGGGTACAGGTGTACAGGTGGAGCGCAGGTTGGGTGGGTACAGGTGAGGCGCAGGTGGACACAGGGTGGGGTACAGGTGAGCGCAAAGGTGGACACAGGTGGGCGCAGGTGGAGCGAAGTAACACAAGGTGAGCGCAGGTGTTAGCGCAGGTGGGTACAGGTGAGCGGCAAGGTGGACACAAGTGGGTACAGGTGAGCGCAGGTGGACAAGGTGAGCGCAAAGGGACACAGTGGGTACAGGTGAGCGCAGGTGGACACAGGTGGGCGCAGGTGTACAAGGTGAAGCGCAGTGGACACAAGGTGGTACAGCGCAGGTGGACACAGGTGGGTGACGCGGTGAGGTGAGTGCAAGTACAGTGAGCGCAGGTGAATACAGGTGAGGCGCAGGTGACAAACACAGGTGGGTACAGCACACAGCAGGTGAGCAGGTGGACACAGGTGGGCGCAGGTGGACACAGGTGGGTACAGGTGAGCGCAGGTGGATACAGGTGAGCGCACACAGGTGGGTCAGGTGTGCGCAAGGTGGATACAGGTGGGCAGGTGGGCAGACGAGCGTGTGGGTCGGCTGTAATAGGAGGGGGAGGGGGGAGTGTAGGAGGGTGGAAGGAGAGAAGGGCAAGGATGGGAGGAGAGGGAGAGAGAGAGGGAGGAGAGAGAGAGAGAGAATAGGAAGAGAAGGAGAAAGAGAGAGAGAAGAGAGAGAGAGAGAAGAGAGAGAGAGAGAGAGAGAAGAGAGAGAGAGAGAGAGAGAGAGAGAGAGAGAGAGAGAGAGAGAGAGAGAGAGAGAGAGGAAGAGAGAGAAAGAGAGAAAGACAGAGAAAGAGACAGAGACAGAGAGAGAAGACAGAGACAAAGAGACAGTCAGACAGACGAAATAGAAAAATAAATATAAATCCAAATAGACAGAGAGGCAAAAGAGACGCAAAACAAGAAGAGAATAGAAGAGATTAGGAAGAGAGAAGGAGGAGAGGAGGAGAGGAGGAGAGGAGGAGAGGAGGAGGCCAAGGAGGCTGAGAGTCGCCGCAGCCTCGGACTCGCGGCCAAGATCGGGTGTTTTAAACGGCTGGATGGAGTGCGGGCGCCTGGTTCATAGATTATAACGTTTGCTTCGTACTCCTCCCTCCCTCGTCTCCTCTCCCTCCCTCCCTCGCCCCTCTCTTCCTCGCCCTCTCCTCTCTCTCTCTCTCTCTCTCTCTCTCTCTCTCTCTCTCTCTCTCTCTCTCTCTCTCTCTCTCTCTCTCTCTTTCTCTCTCTCAAAGAAACATTCCGATCTCTCTTTCATCAAAAAAAAAAAAAAAAAAAAATCGTCCTCCCATCGCCTCNACCTAAATATTGTTAATACTTTGTTACTTAACCCTCCTACTCTTGTACCTAATATTGTTTTGCTTATCCGCTATCACTGAAAATTTTAACCGTTTATGAAAAATTAATAGCCACTGTAATTAATGAAATAATGCTTTTGTATTTGCACGTGTGCGTTTGTATAATATACACTTGAATAATTGTTTTTCCAGGAATAAAGGGGGAAATATAGTTGATGTTGAAAGTACATTATTAGTTGGACACATTAAAGTTTACACCAAAAATAAAGCATTATCTGAAGGAAAATGTCCTTTTTAACAATTAGGATATTATTTTCGACAAAATTTCAACTCACATACATAATTTTTTTTCTTCCTTTTTTTAGAATTTACAGATATTTACTGAAGTGATCTTTTGAGCTGCACTAAATCCTCTGTTGACGTAATCAATGTTATCATGTTTACCGTATCATGAATAGGAAAATTGCTTTTAGATGTGGAAATTAGTCTATCGGGGATCAAATCAGATTATAACTCGTTTTCTACTTTAGTATCAATTCATTTCCCCCCCCCCACCCACCCCCATCCCCACCTCTATTTCATTCCTATTCCCTCCATCTCGGTTCTGGATTTCTTTCTTACAGTTTTCTTTTTGCGCTTATCCTTGTCT
>NW_020869525.1:153990-161490 GCF_003789085.1 Penaeus vannamei | reverse complement strand
CTTCAAGTAAAAATCTACAGACATTTCAAGAGGAAAACCCTCAAATAGCGATGCTTCTAAAACAGCTGATTGGAGCACTGGGTAAAATGCCAGAAAACGCATTAGACCAAGCTCCCTCAAATTCATCGAAGTCGACTCAACAATCTAGATCTAGATCACCCTCCACCTGAGAAACGGTGCGTTTGTCTTCTCACAATTCAATGTCTCCTTCACAATTACAGTCTCCTTCAAGTCATCAGGTGGCACACTCTAGACCAAGAGAAATTTCTCCTTCCCCTATGGGAACAAGTACATCCACGTCAGCCATCCCAGGAGGATGGTTTCAGGTACCCAGTTCATGGCGCCATGTCACTAATGCTGATGGGTCATCCACATTACTCCAACCTTCCTTTATTGGTTGTCGTGAAGTCTGGGAGGAAGTATTAGATATAGAAGCTCAAGAACGTACTTCTCCTTTAGGCGACACTCAATTATGGTGGCGTCCTCGAAGAATACCTCAACATCAACCCGCCTCTATGTCAGCCAGACATGCAAGGGAAGTTGCACATACAATTTCTTCACTCAGTTCCCTGATTCAGGGGGGTCCTTTAGCCATGCCATCCATTATGATGACAGATTCTGGATCTAGGACGCCATCACTAATTATTCCAGAACCTACAAATTCTACCTTCCCAGAATTAGCAGTTCTGTCATCATGGTGGACTGACAAAGCAATACATACATCCACATCACCCCCTAGTACAAAACTCCAGTCAAGAGTTTCTCTACATTTTCCAGATAACTCTGATAGGGCAACAATAATGAAGTTCCTTTCAGCACGAAAAGCTGGACGGGAAGACTTCCAGACTCCTTTGAGAACCCCCTCAAAGAATACACTCTGGGAAGATTATGAGTCACGTCAGTTAGCGCTACGAGCTCTAGAACTGGCATCATTACAAGAAATTCTAGGGGAACTTCTCATGTGTGCAACAGCTAGAGTAGAACGAGGAGATCCTACAGACAGCCGCTTCATCATCAGTGTAGCAGCCCAAGCAGCAGTAGGCATAGGGCACTTAGCAGTGCCAATAGCACTGACTCTTATTGAAGAAGCAATTAAGAAGAGAATAGTGTTGAGAGAAAAAGTGGTTCCCAGAGGCCTGGAGTCAGCAAAGATGAACTTACTACAAGGTGACCCTTTCCATCACAAACCGTGTGGGAGAGAGTCCTCCATCCAAGCTGAAATAGAAAAGATACCCAAACCACTTCAAGTATCTCTTCCGCCTCAACTTCTGAAAGTATTGCAGTCTCGACCACATCAAGAAAAGCGAGGTCAGACACATAGGACTCAAGGAACTCGCAATCATGCAACAGGCTTTCAGAGAATATCTCATACCCATAGGAATGATATGACATCCACTGTTGGACAAGAAGTTCCATTGGATCGTCACCAACGCTCTCATCAACGTCCCTTTCGGAGAGACAAAAATAAAGGACAAAACTCTGGCTCAATTACAAGAACCAGGAAGCAATGACTATCTGGTCAATGGTCGCCTATTAGGATGGCAAGCAAAATGGCCTCCAGGATGGGCTAAGAATGTAACAGAGAAAGGACTATGTTGGCCATGGTACAACAATGTACCTCCTCTCCACTACTCCAGACCTCGACGAACAACTCCATTGTCACTCCTCAATCAAGTAAAAGAACTATTAAACCAAAAGGTTGTAGAACGGTCAAAAGGAAAAGTGTTTCTAAATCGACTGTTCGAAGCTCCCAAGAGGAATTCACAAGTCACGATTAGTACTGGACGTAAGCAAACTAAATCAACATATCCAAACTTTCAAGTTCAAAATGTTATCTGTTGCACAAGTCCGTCTTACCCTACAACCAGGCACTTCACTAGCTTCTCTGGATCTAAAAGATGCATATTGGCATATCAACCATTCTGAACAGTTTATTAGGAATGAAGATGGCGGCAACGTACCGTGCATGCGCAGGGATCCGAGACACGGGATTGGCTGCTCCGCTCTCCTTGGCCAATTCCAGCCAATGAGAATGAAGTTCGATTCAGTTTTGAACTTTCCGCCGTTCCGAATAGTTCTGGCAGTACCAGCTATGGAGGCCACCCTAGTCTCGGAGAATACCCATTTTCAATCCTTCAATGGCTTGTTATATATATATATATATATATATATATATTATATATTATATATATATATATATGTATGTATGTATGTATTTATATACATATATATGAATAAATATATATATATATATATATATATATATATAATATATATACCTGTTGTTNTAGTTATGTGTTAATATCATCATGATTATAGTTATTGTTAATAATAAAGGAATTATCATTAAAATCATCATAATTAACTGATTTCATGTTAAAATCATCATAATTATTAAAAAACGAAAAAGTTTTTTTTCGACCTTTGGGATTTTCTTATATTTAGCCTATATTTCATTATAAATACTCTATGATATCATCATTATTGTCATTATTCTTATTATTATCATCATTATAGTCATTATCGTCATGATTATCATTATTATCATTATCATTATTGTAGTTATAATGATTATTATGCTAATTATTACTATCATTTTCATCATTATAACTATTTTTATAATGATAATAACAATAATGATAACTTTTGAAATAATGACAATAATACTCATTATACTAACAATAATAATGATATTATTGTCATTATGAGTATGAAAATTATTAGAATGGAGTTAAAATTATTGCTATTATTGCAGTAATTATCAAAATTATCATTATAAATATCATTTTATTATCATTATCATTATCATTATTGTCATTATCATCATGATTATCATTATTGTTATTAATAAAGGAATTATCATGAAATCATCATAATTACCTGAATTAATGTTAAAATCATCATAATTATCATTTAAAAGCGAAAAAAAGGGTTTTTCGACCTTTCTCTCAAAAGGCTGTAATAATCTAGATTTTGCCTTTTCTCGACTTTTGGGATTTAATTAGTTTTAGCCTTTATTTAATTATAAATGTACTCTATGATTATTATTATCATCATTGTTGTCATTAATCTTATGATTACTTTTACAGTCATTATCATTATCATTTTTATCATTATCATTATAGCAGTTATAATGATTATTATTGGAATTATTGCTTTCCTTTTCATTATTATCACTATTTTTATAATGATAATAACAAGAATGATAATTTTAGAAATAATATTGAAAATAATACTCATTATAATATCAATAATAATGATTTCATTATCATTCCTAGTCCCATTATTTTTATGAAATTTATTAGAATCGAGTTAATTATTGCTATTTTTGCAGTAATTATCAAAATTATCATTATAATTATCATTTTTATTATTATTATTATTATTATTATTATTATTATTATTATTATTGTCAATATCATCATGATTATAGTTATTGTTAATAATAAAGGAATTATCATTAAAATCATCATAATTACCTGATTTCATGTTAAAATCATCATAATTATTAGTTAAAAGCAAAAAAGGTTTTTTTCGACCTTTGGATTTTCTTATATTTAGCCTATATTTCATTATAAATGTACTCTATGATTATTATTATCATTATTGTCATTATTCTTATTATTATCATCATTATAGTCATTATCGTCATGAATTATCATTATCATTATTGTAGTTATAATGATTATTATGCTAATTATTACTATCATTTTCATCATTATAACTATTTTTATAATGATAATAACAATAATGATAACTTTTGAAATAATGACAATAATACTCATTATACTAACAATAATAATGATATTATTGTCATTATGAGTATGAAAATTATTAGAATGGAGTTAATTATTGCTATTATTGCAGTAATTATCAAAATTATCATTATAAATATCATTTTATTATCATTATCATTATCATTATTGTCATTATCATCATGATTATCATTATTGTTAATATTAAAGGAATTATCATGGAAATCATCATAATTACCTGAATTAATGTTAAAATCATCAAAATTATCATTTAAAAGCAAAATGGGGGTTTTTCACCTTTCTCTCAAAAGGCTGTAATACACTAGATTTTGCCGTTTTTTCGGCTTCTGGGATTTTATTAGTTTTAGCCTTTATTTCATTATAAATGGACTCTATGATTATTATTATCATCATTATCATCATTATTGTCATTATTCTTATGATTATCATCATTATAGTCATTATCATCATGATTATCATTATCATTATTGCAGTTATAATGATTATTATGCTAATTATTACTGTCATTTTCATCATTATAACTATTTTTGTAATGATAATAACAATAATTATAATTTTAGAAAATAATACAATAATAGTCATTATAATTTCTATTGTCATTGTTAGTATGAAAATTAATAGAATAGAGGTAATTATTGCTATTATTGCAGTAATTATCAAAATTATCATTTTATTATTATTATTATTAATATTGTCATTATCATCATAATTATCATTATTGTTGATAATAAAGGAATATGAAAATCATCATCACTTTTCGGATTTTATTAGTTTTAGCCTTTATTTCATTATAAATGGACTGCAATTATTGCAGTAATTATCAAAATTATCATTATAATTATAATTTTATTATTATTATTATTATTATTATAATCATTATCATCATTATTGTCATTATTCTTATCATCATTATTTTAGTCATTATCGTCATGATTATCATTATTATCATTATTATTATTTCAGTTATAATGATTATTATACTAATTATTAGTCATTTCTCATCATTATAACTATTTTTATAATGATAGTAATAATAATGATAATTTTAGAAATAATAATACCCATTATAATAACAATAATAATTGTATTATTATTATCTTTATTGTCATTATTTTTATGAAAATTATTTGAATAGACTTAATTATTGCTATTACTGCAGTAAATATCAAAATTATCATTATAATTTTCAATTTATTATCATTATAAATTTTAAATCATTATCATTATAATTTTCAAATTATTATCATTATTAATATTGTCATTACCATCATAATTATCATTATTAAAGGAATTATCATGAAAGTCATCATAATCATCATAATTATAATCGAAAAAGGTTTTTTTTCGACCTCTCTCTCAAAAGCTTTAAATAATGATGATAATAATACGCTAGATTTTGCCGTTTTTTTCTACTTTTGGGATTTTATTAGTTTTAGCCTTTATTTCATTACAAATGTACTCTATGATTATTATCATCATTATCATCATAATTGTCATTATTCTTATGATTACCATCATTATAGTCATTATCGTCATAATTGTCATTATTATCATTAACATTATTACAGTTATAATTATTATTATGCTAATTGTTAATGTCATTTTCATCATCATAACTATTATTATAATGATAATAACAAAAATGATAATTTTAGAAATAATAATGACAATAACACTCATTATAATAACAATAATAATATTATTATTTATATTCTTTTTATTAGTATGAAAATTATTAGAATAGAGTTAACTATTGGTATTATTGCGGAAATTATCAAAATTATAATATAATTATTATTACCATTATTAATTATTATTACCATTATTGTCATTATCATCATAATTATCATTATTGTTAATAAAGGAATTATCATGAAAATCATCATAATTACCTGAATTAATGTTAAAATCATCATAATTATCATTTAAAAGTGAAAAACATTTTTTTTCGACCTTTCTCTCAAAAGGCTGTAATACGCTAGATTTTTCCGTTTTTTCGACTTTTGGGATTTTATTAGTTTTAGCCTTTATTTCATTATAAATGGACTCTATGATTATTATCATCACCCTTATTATTATTGTTATTATTCTTATGATTATCATCATTATAGTCATTATCGTCATGATTATCATTATTATCATTGTCCTTATTGCAGTTATAATTATCATTATGCTAGTTATTACTGTCATTTTCATTATCATAATTATTTTTTTATAATGATAACAATAATGATTATTTTAGAAATAGTAATGACAATAATACTCATTATAATAACAATAATAATGATATTATTTCTATTCTCATTATTTGTATGTAGGAGGTTGTGACTTAGAGCAGGTGAATGAAGGGAGGGTTTAGTGGGAAAGGAGTATGTGAAACCCCACGAAAGACCCATGCCCCAAGCTATTCCTTGTGAGGGCGTTTTCTTGCTTAGGCTGTAGAAGTGTCAAAAGAAAAAGTAGAGTGAACACCTGTTCCAGCTGTAGGAGGAAGGCAGTTGCCAGGCTAAGGTGTGAAAGAGGGAACCATCTGGCCTTGAGCATATCGTTGGCATCGCTCGGCCGCGCAAAAGGCTCGTCCTTGAGCCATCTGCAACATATGCACTGCTAGGGCGTCTGGTGGCAAGCTCTGTTAGGCTTTTACAGATGGTTGCTGGTGATCCATGGTCCCTAAGGTCATCGTGTGCCAGAGTAGGTGGAGGTGCAACATTCAGTAGCAAAGGATCACATCATTTTCAGGAGGCTAAAATATAAATGTACCAGGGCTAAGGAGAGGAGGATAAGTTACTTGTTAGTAACCTTACTAAGATGCTGGAAAGAGAGCCTAATAAGAACGTCACAAAAGAGGTAACATGTCATATGAAGAGGTGTTAATTACTAAGATTTGTTAGGACAATCGAGTTCAGTAATCATCATATTGTAGGGAGAAAAATTAATAAGCAAGAATTCCATATCTCCGGACTAAATAGGCTAGTAATTATGCTTTGGACACATGTAGGCTTGGGCCTGAACATAAAGTAAACGTGCGCATCTCGGGCGAAAATCATAAATGTACGAAAGTAAGAAGAATAAATAAAATGTGTCACAGGGTCCGATTCCTTTCTAGCAGATTCAACGTGCGGCTAGGCATGATTCCTTTGTAGTAGGCTTCGTGTGTGGTTGGCACAATTCCAGTCTTTACGCAATTATTGCAGTTATAATGATTATTATGCTAATTATTACTGTCATTTTCATCATTATAATTATCTTTATAATGATAATAACAATAATGATAATTTTAGAAATAATAATGACAATAATACTCATTATAATAAAAAATATTTCTATTATTTCTATTGTCATTATTTGTATGCAAATTATTAGAATAGAGTTAATTATTGCTATTATTGCAGTAATCATAAAATATCATTATAATTATCCTTTTATTATTATTATCATTATTATTATTTCTTTGTCATCATAATTATCATTATTGTTAATAATGAAATAATTATCATGAAATTCATCATAATTACCCGAATTAATGTTAAAATCACCATAATTATCATTTCAAAGCGAAAAAGTTTTTTTTCGACCTTTCTCTCAAAAGGCTGTAATACGCTAGATTTTACGGGTTTTTCGACTTTTGGGATTTTATAAGTTTTAGCCTTTATTTCCTTATAAAAGGACTCTATGATGATTATTATCATCATTATCATCATTTATTGTCATTATTCTTAATGAT
>NW_020869525.1:78865-139067 GCF_003789085.1 Penaeus vannamei | reverse complement strand
AACTCTTCTCCTCTCTCGTACTCTTCTCTTTCATTTCACTCTGTAATCCTTCTATACGATACAAATGCGACAATTATCTTGCTCAGCTATCTATCAACACCTATCTATCCATTGTTTCTATCTATCTGTATCTCGGCCCTCTCTCTCTCCCTCTCTCTCCATGCTGTCTCTAGCCATCCTCTTCCTCTCTGCTCTCTCTGGTCGCGAGACCCGTTCCATTCTCCTTTCGTGTTCGTCTCTCCTCTCCTTGTCTCTCACCTCTCTCCCTCTCTCTCTCTCTCTCTCTCTCTTCTTTCTCTATCTCTCTCTCTCTTCTCTCTCTCGCTCTCTCTCTCTCTCTCTCTCTCTTCTGTCTCTCTCTCTCTCTCTCTCTCTCTCTCCTCTCTCTCTCCTCTCCTCTCCTCTCTCTCCCCCCCCCTCTCTCTCTCATGCTCTCTCTCCTCTCTCTCTCTCTCTCTCTCTCTCTCGCTTCTTCTCTCTCTCTCTCTCTTCTCTCTCTCCTCTCTCTCCTCTCTCTCCTCTCTCTCTCTCTCTCTCTCTCTCTCTCTCTCTCTCTCTCTGGATCATGTTCACACTTTCACAATGTTTTCTACCTCTCACAGTCTCTTTTCCTCTCTCTTTTCCCTCTCTCCTCTCCCGCCTTCCATTACCGTCCGTGGTCTGGAAAGTTACTCTGATTACTGTTTTTTTTTTCTTCCACTCTAAATTCTGTGCAGTTTCACCTTTTTATTGCTGTTCTCAGCAGTTATTTTTTTCGTTTGATTTTTAAAAAACTTTCACTTGCGTTTGTAGAGTAGTAGGTGTATTTTTTTCTGTAACTCTAACCCCATGTTTTTTTCTGTCCATGTCCATCTTTTTTTATTCTCCCCTTCCTCTGTTCTACATTTTTTTCTTTTTTTTTTAGGGTGGGTGGGAAGGGGGTGGCATCCTTTGTTGTACGTCAAAGAACAAGTTCGAATAAGCTTAGCCCTCTAATACCTCCTTTCAGTCCATTTCTGCTCACCTCCCTTCAATTGCTGCGCTCCTCCCTTATTCTTTTCCTTTCCTCCTATTCTCTTCTTTCCACAACACCTCCCTTTCAATTCCCAAATCCTTATTCTTTGCCTGCTTTCTGTTTCCTCTTTGTATCACCCCCTCCCCCCTTCATCACCCATTTCTGTTCATGCACCCTTTTCTTTTCACTAACTTGCTTTCGTCATCCCATCCCTGTGTGTCTGCTTGACGGTCAACCTTTCTTCCCTTTTCACTTACCAGATTTTGCTAGTCCATTTGCCTTTGCCTGCTTGCCTACCCCCTTCCCGCCTGCCTCTTCACTAACCCACTTTCGCCATTGCATCCTCTGTTTGTCCTCTCGCTTGCCTTCCATCCTGCCTGCCTCTTCCCTATTTGCCTTCTTGCTTGCCTTCCAGCTTGCTTGCCTCCCTCCCGCTTCGCCTCTGCCTTGGCCGTCCCTTCCCTGCTCGTCCGCCTCCCTGCTCGTGCTCCGCCCTGCTCGTCCTCCGCCCTGCCGCCTCCGCCTTGCCTTCGCCGCACCTGCCTTCCGCCCTGCCTTCGTCGCCCTGCCTTCGTCGCCCCTGCCTCCGAGCCCTGCCTCTGAGCCCTGCCTCCTCCACCCTGCCGCCGCGAGGGTCCTGTGTCGAGCGGGCAAGGGCTGGGTCGCGTTCGGGGACGGGGCTCCAGCGGGAAGAGACGGCTGGCGTGTCGCGAGGACTTCTGCGCGGGAGGCGGGGTCTTGGAGGAAGGAGGGGGCGAGGAGAGGAGGGGGGGGGACGAAAAGGGAAGGGGGCAAGAGATATTTGAATGCAGAGAAAACAAAAAAAGAGAGAGTGGGAGGAAAGAGAAGATAATTAGGGAGAGTGTTAGTTTTGAAAGAGAGTGATGGCGTGAGAGAAGCAGAGAAGAGATGAGAGAGAGAGAGAGAGAGAGAGAGAAAGAGAGAGAGAAGAAATAGAGAGAAGGAGAGAAGAGAGAGAAGAGAGAGAGAGAGAGAGCGTGCGTGCTTGTGCGTTGCGTTGTGCGCGCGCGCGCGCGCGCGCGCGCGTGCGTGGTGTGTGTGTTGTCGTGTGTCCATGTGTGTGTGTGATGTGTGTGTGTGCTTGTAGTGTGATGTGTGAATGAGTAAGTGAAAGAGAGAGAAAATGAGATGGAGAGAGAGAGAAAGAGAAAGAGGAAATTATTTTAAACGGCCATGGAAGAAAAACTGGTGTCTTAAAAGGCAATTTCTAAGAGGAACATGTTCCGTTGACCAGTTCGGCGTGTTGCTGCAGAGGGGAAGGTAGGTGGGAGGAAGGGAGGGGGGGAGGAGAAGCACAGGTTGGGAGAGAGGGGGGGGGGAAGGAAGGGGGACGGGGGGGAGGGCAGAAGGAGTGGGAGAGGGGGAAGGAAAGGAAAGAGGGGGGGAAAGGGAAGGGGGGAGCGGGTGGGGAGGTTCTCTTAAGGGGTGTGAGAAAGTAACGTATCTCCGGTGCTTTATTATTTAGTGCTTTTATGCAATTGTGTTAAGACGGTTTCGTCGCAAGGGCCTGGCCGAGGCGGTAGATTCGCGGAGCCGGTCACTCCGCGGAAAACGGCGCGGGTGGGGGTTGTCGAGGAGCGGTTGGAGGTGAAGGGAGGCTTGGGTGGGTTGTGAACAGTGGTAGATCGTGAACGAAACGATGGGGCCTGTGGCTATGTGGTTTGAGGGACGTGAAGGAAGGGGTTTGATTTGGAAGTTGATGATGTTGAGATGGGAGAGGGTGAAGTGGAAGCGTGAAAGGGATGGACGGTCGTCGTGGCACGTATTTGTTGTGGGGGGAGACTGATGGTGGTTTGTGTTAATGGTAACACGCTGTGGTGATGGTGGTTGCAGAAGCAAGGTGGAATAGGATGGAATGGTATGTATTGTTGTGACTGTATATATGTATCATGAGGCCCACCCATTGGGTGCGTGAAGGAAGATTGTGGGTGGGGAGAGTGGAGGGGAGGGGAGGGGTGGAGGGATGGAGAGTGGGAGTAGGAGCGTGGAGGTGAAGGGAAAGGTGGGCGTGGAAGGAACGTGCGAGAGATGGGGAGGGTGGACTCTGGAGTGAAAGGAGGATGAGGTTGTATGTAGTGGAGTGATAAGGGAGGGAATGGGGTGGAGTGAAGGGAGGGGTAGGGGAAGATATATGAGGGGAAGGCGTCCTGGGTCGGAGTAGCTATTGAATTTACTGGTATTGATGTCTTTCAGAGGGCCGGTCTAGTGGTGATTCCGCATCCTCTGGTTTTAAAAATCCTTTTTGTTTAACAGTAGCGTGGGGACTAAAGCGGTCAAGGCCGCTGGAAAGAAAGTTCGCAAAACGAAGAGAAGGAAGAAAGGAAAGTTGGCACACCAGGCGACGAATTTAAAAGAGCTGAAATTTGATTTAAATGAAGAACTATGTTGGTTCTCCTAAGTTCTTGTCCAACCCACATGTTGCACAGGGTCTCGAAACCATGAGAGAATCCCGGCGTGTGCATCTAGGAACCTCTACACTAAGAAGATTCCTTCCTCGGTAGTATAATCGGCAGTTCTTTGTACTTTCCCTTCTTTTAACGCGTCCGGTGGTGCAGAGGGTGATTGGGGCAGTGCCAGATAACGCGGGATTTTAAATCAGTAGTTTTATTGTTTGTAAGTCTTGTTGTGCACCGTCAGGGAGGATGCAACACACCCCATGAAAGCCAACAGCCACAGGAAGAGAGCGAAAACTAACGCGACAAAAAAAAAACCATCAACGATTAGTCAAGAAAAACACTAAAAATAGTAGGAGCAGAAAAAAGAAATACCAGCAAAATCATTTTCCCTGCCCTGCCCACTCTTCTAAAGAAACCCATTCACTCTCAGGCTTTTATACCGACTTGAACCTTGTGGAAACAGCTCTGGTTCGTCCTGCGGAGCTGCGGTTGCCTGCCGTGAGGCATCTCCTCTCTCTCGTGTTGCGTGCCTCTCTCTCTCTCTCCTCTCTCTCTCTCTCTTTCGCTCTCTCTCTCTCTCCTCTCTCTCCTCTCTTCTCTTTCTCTTCTACTTCTCTTCTCTTCTCTTCTCTTTCTCTTCTCTTCTCTTCTCTTCTCTTCTCTTCTCTTTCTCTTTCTTCTCTTCTCTTCTCTTCTCTTCTCTTCTCTCTCTCTAATCTCTCTCTCTCCTCTCTTCCCCCCCCGCACCTATGCCGGCGTCGAGCTCACTCATTCTGACACACCTACTCTGTTGAGGGGCCTCGCGACTCAGGACCACCCGCAATGCATACATACCCCACCGCATAAATCTCTCGTGAGATATATTAAACACCATAAATCACTCACAAAGCGAGGCAACCAAGGCAGAAAAAAGAGCTTCGAGATTTATTATTCAGAAAGGGATGTGCGTTTGCGATTGGTCAGTCAGTGAGTACGAGTGTGTATATGATTGGTGGATTGGTCAGTCAGTGAGTACGAGTGCGTATATGATTGGTGGACAGTTTGGACGTGTACACCTGATTGGTCAGTGATAGTCGAGGTTCCGGATTGGCTTAGAAGGAAGTCTGTGTGTGGGGGTGGTGGACTTGCGCCTGATCAGATATGTATTTTCTGTCTGGCGTTCGAGTCGTCGAATACACGCTCTGAAATAGGATTGATTGAGTCAATGATAGACAGTGTTCCAATACTTGAGCTATATGCAAAAGGGAAGGCAAGTCGATGTGTGGTGTATTGGGCCTGATCATGCGGCTGAACGTCATTAGCTCGGGTAGTTTCTCGGTCAACTATGGCGACTCCTTTCTCGCTCGTCTTCCTCCTTCTCTCACGACTGAGCCACAGAGTGAGCGCTCCTTCCCTTGTCCCTCCCAAGACCATTTTG
Organism: Penaeus vannamei; assembly: GCF_003789085.1. Classification (NCBI taxonomy): domain Eukaryota; kingdom Metazoa; phylum Arthropoda; class Malacostraca; order Decapoda; family Penaeidae; genus Penaeus; species Penaeus vannamei. The sequence goes on along the minus strand of NW_020869525.1, from coordinate 134,239 downwards.
CTTTTGAGTCCTCAGTTTCGGGATTTTGGGGTACACTTCAGTTTTCAGGCGATAGATTTAGCCTGCTTAGTTGTCAGCCAATGAATACTCTAGAATATTCCTCTCAAATACTAACGGAAAAGTTTGAGCTGAATGGTATTTCTGTCTGCTCGCCAATATTTCCTCACTCTATCCCCTGTGGAAACTACTCCTTAACGGACGTCCAGGATAGTCAGTTTCAGATTGGCTGAGGAAGGAAGTCTGTGTGTGATGGCTGATCAGCAGTATGTCCTTCTGTCTGGGCCGCATTGCAGGTTCACTTAAAGAGCGATAAAAAGGTAGGGTGGTAACCCCCACGTACCGGAGATTCGAGGTATTGCTGATAATAGGTTAGAACGCATACCGTGCTGACACAAAATCTGATGTGCGATCACAACAATAAACGCAAATGAGTCTCACCACCACGTTCTATCACACCAGGATGTTGTTGCGTCAGATTCCGTCGTAACCGGCCAATATGTTATTTTTTAGTGGACAAAAACAAGTGTTCGTCCTTATTAAAAACATAATAATCAACGGGCGTGTCGATTGGGCGCGTTTTACTTGAAATTCCGTTTGATAAGTGGTCGATTTGCTGCATGTTGATTGATAGTGGGCAAGAGAAGCTCTTCCATGTTCTGATCAAAGTGATGATTTTGTATTATCTCTCTGCTCCGCTTTTATTTGAACAAAATTTTCTATGTATAGAACTTTACTTTCGTTAGTGACTCCTCTGCCATATGCACTCTTTATTCGCAAACAGTTTAACATAGCGATAAAGCCGACCAAACAACAAAAAAAAATCGGTTATGCCTTTTAAAAATAGGTAAAAAGAACAAAAAAAAAAAAAAAAAAAAAAAAAAAAAATCGTATTCCTTAGAAAGGTAAAGACAACAACAAAATTGTCGTATTCCTTAAAAATAAGGTTAAAAAAGACAACAAAAATCCACTGCTCCTTAAAAAATATGGTAAAAAAGAACAAAAAAAATATCCTTAAAAATAGGTAAAAAGAACAACAAAAAAATCGTAATATCTAAAAATAAAAAAAAAAAAAAGAAAAAAAAAAAAAAAAAAAAAAAAAATGGCATTCATATTTTATCGCGTGGCCAATGAGGTCCATTTAAAACCCGATGCCAGTATCTCTCCCTTGCCTCCTCTGCCCCGTCGTCGTCTCTGCCGAGCGAGGTATCTGCGGCGCGGGTTTCTCTGACTTTTTCTGCGCCTCGCTTTCGCCGCCTGCTCTGCTCTCTTTCCTGCTTTTTTGCTGTTTTACTGTTTTCCTTGTTTTTTTTTTAAGCGCGGTGGTCCCTTATATAAGGAAAGAGAATTGGGGAAAGAAGTGGACAGGCACAGCAGGCAGGCAGGCAGCAGGGCAGGCAGGCAGGCAGCAGCAGCAGGCAGGCAGCAGGCAGGCAGGCAGGCAGGCAGCAGGCAGCAGGCAGGCAGCAGCAGCAGGCAGGGCAGGCAGGCAGGCAGCAGCAGAGGCAGGCAGGCAGGCAGGCAGCAGCAGCAGGCACCAGGCAGCACGCAGGCAGGCGGCAGGCAGGCAGCAGCAGGCAGAGGCAGCAGGCAGGCAGGCACAGGCACAGGCACAGACAGAAGACAGACAGACAGACAGGACAGACAGACAGAACAGACAGACAGACAAACACACACACACACACACACCACACACACACACACACAACACAACACACAACACCACACACACACCACACACACACACACACACACACACACCACAGAGAGAGATGAGAGAGAGAGAGAGAGAGAGAGAGAGACGAGAAGAGAGAGAGAGATGGAGAGAGAGAGAGAGAGAGAGAGAAAGAGAAAGAAGACAGAAAACAGAAACAGAGAGAGAGAGTGGGGAACAGACACGTTTCGACTGAGTCTGTCACTGTCATTTGGTTGTTTATTCTCTCCAAGAACTTCACGGGAAGCGCTGACACTTTGTATTTATCTGCACCATCTCTCTTATCGGACCCTTATCTAAACGTGCTCCACTTCCTATCTGCGGGTCGTCGGTTCCGTTTCTTCTGCTGTTGTTGTTGTTAGTTGTTATTTATGTGTTATTATTATTATTATTATTTTATTATTATTAGTAGGAGTATCATTATCTTTACTCTGTAGTTGTTGTTTTATTGATTATTATTATGTTATATTATAGTAGTCAGTATCATTATCTTGGCTGTTGTTGTTGTTATTATTCTGATTATTATTATTGTTTATATTATTAGTTTTGTATAGTATCATTATCTTTACTGTTGCTTGTTATTTATTATCTGAAATTATTATTATTTTATTATTATAGTAGTAGTAGTATCATTATCATTATCTTTATTACTATTGTTACTATTATTGTTAATGATGATAATATACTTAAATTACTATTACTTTTATTATTGTGTTGTTTGTTATATGTTATTATTTTTATATTATAATAATAATAATTATTATTATTGTTATTTATTATTATTTATCATTGTTAATTTATTATTATTATGAGAGAGAGAGAGAGAGAGAAGAGAGAAAGAGAGAGAGAGAGAGAGAGAGGAGAGAGAGAGAGAGAGGAGAGAGAGAGAGAGAGAGAGATAAGCGAGAGAAGAGAGAAGAGAGAAGAAGAGAAAGAGAGAGAGAGAGAGAGAGAGAGGAGAATATGAACGCAAAAGCCAGCTCTAATGCTTTGATTATGCAGTTCAGATCCACTCGCAGACACGAACGCTCTCGGGCATAAGGAATCAAAGAGGAAGGAGATTGGAAGAGGGAGAGAGAGGAGATGAAAAGATAATAAAAAAGAGAGAGAGAGAGAGGAAAAAGAAGCGGAAATAGATCAGGGGAACATTCAATAGATAGGGCCAAAGATAGGACAAGAAAGAAAAGAAAACTGGAGAGGAAGAGAGACAGTCTGAAATACGAGTTGCTTTCCCTGCTCCAACTGCCTCAGCCGGTTACGCCGAGGCGAGGCAGGGAAGAGGAGGAGGAGGAGAGGAGATGGAGAGGAGATGGGGAGGAGGAGGAGGCGGTTGGGGTGAAGGACTGGAGCGGAAGAGGGAAGGGGGGGAAGGTGAAGAGTGGGGGGGGGGGATACAAGTCTCTCGAGTTCAAACGCTGTAGAAGTTTGTCCATGTCGGAAGCCGTGTTTGTTTTGTAGCGCCGCTGTGCCTTCTCCGGCGCAGTCGGGAGGGCGAGATTGAGAACGAGGAAAGGGGGGGAAGGGGGGAGGAGAGCGGAGGGGAAGGGTTTCGGAAGGAGGGAGGGAGGAAGGAGGGAGAAGAGCGATGATGGAAATTGAAGAAAAGCATTGTGGGTATAGAGGAAGATGTTAGAGAGAAAGAAGGAAGATAAACTTAAAAAAAAGTGAAACACGAAAAAGGCGATAAGAAAACTAGAATTTATGTTCCAGCCGAAGTTAAAGAGGTAAAAGACATGGGCATTGTTGACTGTCCAGGATAATAACAGAACTCCGAGGTGCATGAGGCGAAGCGAGAGAGTAAGTGTGAGGACGAGGGAGAGGGGAGGGGAAAAGGAGGGGGAAGGGGGGAAGGGAGAGGGAGGGGAGGAGCTATCTGGGGGTGGAGCTGGTGTGGGGTGGCGGGAGGAGGTCGTGGGTGGCAGTGGCGTGGGCGGTGTGGGGGCGGGGCGGGGGTGTTGAGAGAAACTAGGTCACAGTCCGGGCGGGAGAGGAGCGGCGGGGGGGAGAGAGAGGGAGATGGGCGTAGGGTTTAGGCGGCGTCGGGAGGTGAAGGAGGAGGAGGGCGGACGACACCGAAGGCGAGGAGGGGGGAGCTTCAGAAGAGGCGGTGGTGGGGGGGGAGGGGAGGCGAGGGGGGAGGGTTGGGCAACTTTACGTAATGACAAACTCTATGTTATTCGTGTGATTTTTATGGGTGAAATGGAGGGATTGTAAAGGACGACAGAAGGGAAGATTAAGAACAAGATAATGGCGGAAAAACTTGAGAATACCACGCAATGTAAGTTAAAAAGCATGGGAAATAGAGCAGAATAATAATAATACTTGCTTTCTGATTTAAGTGATGAGAAGGATACACACATTGTAAAATACTAACATATAACACATGCACGTACACATACACATATACATATACAGTACATACATACATACACATACACATGGCAGGCGTAACAAATACGTACATATACACATATACATATACATATACATATACAAATACGTATACATACACACATACACGTACACATATACATACACATGCACGTACACTGACACAGACACACACATATGCAATCATGCATATGAAACATTTATTATACATTGCAGATAATGCATCCATTGATTGAAAGGAGGGGAGAGAAGCGAGAAAGAGAAAAATAAAGTGAATAGAGAGTAGAAAAGAAAAAGGGAAATAGAGATTAGAAGAGAGAGAGGGAAAGACAGAAAAGAGAAAGAAGAAGGGAAATAGAGAGCAGAAGAGAGAAAGAGAGAAAAGGGAAAGAAAGAGTAGAAGAGAAAGAGGAAGGGAAATAGAGAGAAAGAGGAACGGAAATAGAGAACAGAAGAGAGAACAGGAAGGGAATAAAAAGAGAAGAGAGAAAGAAAAAAGGGAAATTGAGAGCAAAAGAGAGAAACAGGAAGGGAAATAAAGAGCAGAAGAGAGAAAGAAAGGGAAATAAAGAGGCAAAAGAGGGAAAGAGAGACTTGGGGGAAAACGAAAAATATCGAGTCTTGAGAGAGAGAGAGAGAGAGAGAGAGAGAGAGAGAGAGAGAGAGAGAGAGAGAGAGAGAGAGAGAGACAAGAAGAGAGAGAGAGAGAGAGAAAGAAAGAGAGAGAGAGAGAGAGAGAGAGAGAGAGAGAGAGAGAGAGGAGAGAGAGGAGGGGGAAGGGAGTAAGGCTCGAGCGCGAAGCTCATCCGGAGAGCAGCTGAAGCCTAATGATGAAAGTTCAAAAGCAGAAGCAAGAATGATTAGGAAAGAGAGCTCAATTATCTCGGTCTCTTTTTCTTTTTTCGTCTTTTTTTTTTTTTTTATCCGGGTATTCTAAGCTTCCCCGAAACGCCGGTTGGAGCGATAATGACTAAAAGCCTCGATTTCTTAAGACCGCATAAAAAAAAAAATAGGTCTGGGGGATATTCTGCGTCTGCACTTGGGTCTTCTCCTCTCTCTCTCTCTTCTCTCTCTCTCTCTCTCTCTCTCTCTCTCTCTCTCTCTCTCTCTCTCTCTTCTTCCCTCTCCCTCTCCCTCTTCCCTCTCTCTCCCTCCCTTCCTCCTCCTTCTCCCTCCCTCCCTCCCTCCTCCCACCCACCCTCACTCACTCACTCACTCAATCACTCATTCCCCCTCCCTCTCCCTTCTCCCCCCTCCTTCCCCCTTCCCTTCCCTCCCCCCTCTCCCTTCCTCTCTTCCTTGGCGCTTTCTCTCTTCCTCTCCCTCTCGCAGCCTATTTCCCATTCTCCACATATATTTACCCTCTCCTTCACATCGCGCCCCCTATCCTTAAACACACACTTATCTATTAGCTGCCTGCACGTCCTTTGATCTTATTTGCGCCCCCCCTCCCTTTGCTTGCTGCTTTCATTCTCTTGTTTTACGCTTTCTTCCTTGTCGGCGTTTCCTCCACTTTCGTCTATATACGCTTTTAGTTTTTTTTTTTTCTTTTTTACTTTCCCTTGTTCTCTGCTTCCCTCTCTTTGTTGAAACTTTCATCTCTTTTCCTCTCTTTCTTTGCCTCTTCGGTGATGTTATATTTTTTTCTGTTTTTTTCTACTTCCATCCTCTTTTCTTCCTCTTTTTGCCTTTGCTATTTCTCCACTCTACTTCGTTTTTTTTCCCGTCTATAGTCTTCTTTCCTCTCCTCTACTCTTCCTTTTATTTCTTTTTTCTCTCTCTGCTTTGCTTTCTCATTTTCTCTTCCATTCCACATTTCTCCTTTCCTCATTTTCTCTTCTCATCAGCTCGCAGTCCCTTCCTCTTTTCCCCAAAGAGATCAGGGAATTTTGAGCCTTGTGGCGAGTGTGTTAGGATCATTAGCGAAGTTTCGGCAGTCCCCCCCCCCCTCCCCCCCCATCCATCTCCTCATCTACCCCCCCCCCCCGTTCCCGGAAGAGCCCCGAGCATCCTGGAAGGATTTCGCCTCGCCAATGAGAGAAAAACGCTTCTCGGGGCGTCCAGGGCATGGCGGTGGGGGGGGCGGGGCTACGCTATGGGGTCGTCGGGGGGGGGGGGGCTGGTTCTTTTTGAGAGATGTCTGTGAGGAGGGATGTGGGTAAGGGCGATGGAAGGGTCTTGTGCATATTATTATACGCTTTTTTTTTTTTTTTTTACAATCTCATGTTTTCCCCCCCTCTACTCTTTGTTCGTCTTTTTCTTCCTGTCATTCATTCGCACTATTCTCCTTTTTTTCCCTCGGTTGATCATTCACATCCCTCATCCTTTTTTTGTTTTGTTTTTTTCCTCTCTTCCTCACCCTGTCTGCTCGCATCCATCATGTAACGCTAGGCATCGCACGCAAAAGGGCAACGACCTCGGCGAGCCCAATAACCAAACGACTCAAAAAAAGAGAGAGAGAAAAAAAAGGAAATTGAAATAAAAAAAATAGCATCCTCTTTGTTTATTCCTCAACTCCTCCAACAGGCGAGTTCATTACAGCCGAGCCATAACAAGCGCTCGTTCCCTCGTTCGCTTGTTCGCTCGCTCTCAGGTGCGTTCAAACGTTTGTGATCGTTTCTGTTATGCGATGAGGCCCAGCTGCAGGGATCCGAACAAGTTGGTGGTGTCAGGTCAGGGCCGTTTACGCTAGTTTTCGGACACTGTTACATGGGGATTTATTGGGCACGGAAGAGTGAGGGGGAAAGGGAAGGTGGAAGGGGAGTGGAAGGAAGCGAGAAAGAACAGGGAGTGCGGTAGAGAGAGAGGGGAAAGTGGAGAGGTGAGAAAGGGAGAGATAGAGAGGGGAGAAAGGGAGAGATAGAGAGGGGAGAAAGGGAGAGATAAAGAGGAGAAAGGGAGAGAGAGATAGAAAGGAGAGAAAGGGAGAGGTGAGAGATGAGAGCATGAGATGAGAGAGAGAGGATAAAGAGAAAAGGAGGAGGAATAGCGAGAGAGAAAGAGGAAAGTGCGTGCGTGGATGCAATAATTGCGAGGTGCAGCAGCTGCGTTGTAGCACGGTGATGGTTTATCCCAGTTGCTTGATGTCGTTGTGGATTCTCATGCTATGGAGTTTCCTAATTTTATGTCTCGCAATCTGGGTATCAACCGTATTCATGTTGACAAATGTAGAAAATGTATGAATTAGAATGGGTATCTTCACAGTATCGGACAAATGCATCTCTTGTATTGTGAAGATATCCATTTTCTCATTCACAACCTTTTTCTAAATCTGAGTATCTTTTTTTCTGTTCCTCGTGACGTCAATTTCTCTAAATTGTCGATTGCAATTTCGTCTTGCCTTCCTCCTCCTCTCAGCATCCCTCCTCACACCCCTGCCCCGTCCTCCTGTTGCATCTCTTCCATTCTACTTCTCTTGCCCCACCTCTCTTGCTTTCTTTGCCTCTTCTCACCCCTTCTCCATCCTCTTCCCCCCACCAACCCCATCTCCCTCGCCATTACCTCTCCCTCACCCTTATTCCCACCTCGCTCTCATAAAACCTCGCCTTCACCCTTGCATCTCCCCTCATCAACCCCTCTTCCCCCAGCTACCTTTCTCACTATCCCCCCGCACCCTACATCCACGCCCATCAGCCCTCTCCTTCGCCCCCCACCTTTTCCCTATGTACACCCTCTCCCACCTCTCCCCGCTTCCACTCCTTCCCCCTCCTCACCTCTCTCCCAACCCACCTTTCCGCCCACATCACCGTCTCCGACGCTCCACTCTTTCCCCCTCACCTCTCACCCCATCTCACCTTTCACCTCCCCCACCTTACCTCTCCCCCCATCTCATCCTCTCCCCATCTCGACCTTTTCCCCCACCTTACCTCTCCCCCCCATCTCACCTCTACCCCAACCCACCTCTCCTCCAACCCCACCTCTTCCCCCAACCTCATCTCTTCCCGCTCCACTCCCCCCCACTTTCACCTCTACCCCCGCACCTTTCCCTATAGTGAGCTCTCCGCCGCCCCCCCTTCCTCCTCGACACAACTTCGCGCCGCCCGCCCGGATGATATTCCACGCTGAGCAGTTGAGTTTCCGAGATAGCGGAGCTCTCGGAAATTCGCCCGCTTGCCCCTCGGTGGGTGTCTGCGCGTCCCGGCGTGAGTGTGAGCGAGGGCCGGGGTTGGAGGCGGCGGCGAAGGCGGTGACGGCGACGGCGAAGGAGGGGAGGAGATAAGCGAAGGAGGGGAGGAGATGGCGAAGGAGGGGAGGAGATGGCGAAGGAGGGGAGGAGATGGCGAGGAGGAGGATAGCGAAGGCACTGAGGCGTGCGTGGAGGGCAGAGATCTGATTTTGTTTTTCTTGTACTATTTTTGTTTTTTAAGTGGTATTCGTTACAATTGTATTCTCGTGATATTGTGTTTTGTTTTTATGGTATTGTTACTCGTGATAATGGTGATGGTGATAGTTTTCGTTTTCATAGTGATAATACTACTACAAACGAAAAAAAATATAATAATGATAAAGTTATTGTTGTTGTTATTATTAGTAAATTGGTTTATTATGATGTGATTGATATATGATGATATTGTTATGTGTTATTATTATCATAATTAATTTTATTATTAGTAGTAGTAGCAGTATTTTTTATCATCGTTATCATTATCTTTATATCTTCATTTTAACTTTATCCTGATTATTATTATAGTTTTTGTTGCTGTTATTATTGCCATCATCATCATCATCATCGTTACTGTTAAATCATGTTTGTATTGTTTTGTTGTCACTGTTGTTTTATTGATCCGTTTAATTAAAAAATAATGTCAGTACAGTAACATTGTCGCAACCTGATAGAATCGTAATACCGGAATGTTGAAGTTAAAAAAGGAAATTACGATGATAGTAAAAATGGATAGTATTACTTACGGATGTTGAATTAAAAAAAGGAAATTACGATGATAGTAGAAATGGATAGTATTACTTACGGATGTTGAAATTAAAAAAGGAAATTACGATGATAGTAGAAATGGATAGTATTACTTCCGGAGTCGTGGCGGCGCCCGCGCTCGGCCAGCAACACCCCTCCGCCTCCGCCCCGCCCAAGGAACCGCGGCTGGGAGAGGGCGGGCGTTTCGCTGGCGTGGGTAGAGAGGGGGATGGGGTGGGGGTAGGGGGGTGAGGGAAGGATCGGGGTAAGGGAGGGGGGTTACTGGAGGGCGTGGGGGGGCGGGTTTCGCTGGCGTGGGTAGAGAGGGGGGTGGGGGTGGGGGGTAAGGGATGGATCGGGGCAAGGGAGGGGGTTACTGGAGGGTGTGGGGGGGCGGGTTTCGCTGGAATGGGTAGAGAAGGGGTGGGGGGTGGGGGGGTGAGGGAAGGATCAGGGTAAGGGAGGGGGTTACTGGAGGGCGGTGGGGGAGGGGGGGTTGCTGGCGTGGGTAGAGAGGGGGGTGGGGGTGGGGGGGTAAGGGATGGATCAGAGGGGCAAGGAAGGGGGGTTACTGGAGGGGCGTGGGGGGGCGGGTTTCGCTGGCGTGGGTAGAGAGGGGGTGGGGGAGGGATCGGGGGTAAGGGAGGGGGCGTTACTGGAGGGCGTGGGGGGCGGGTTTCGCTGGCGTGTGTAGAGAGGGGTGGGGGTAGGGGGGGTAAGGGAAGGAGCGGGGCAAGGGAGGGGGGTTGCTGGAGGACGTGGGGGGGGGGGGAGTAGGAGATTTGGATATAACTGGGTCAAAGGAAGGTCGGCCGGTGGGGTAAAAAAAACGCCCCATTTTCAACGCGGGGGAAAATGGCTGCGTACCCGAGCGGCCGGCGGGGCTGTCTTCGGCCTCTCCTCGCCTCGCCTCGCATCTCTCCTCCTCTCCTCGAATCTCCTCCTCTCCTTGCCTCCTCTCCTCCTTTCCTTGCCTCGCATCTCCTCTCCTCCTCCTCCTCCTCTCTTGCTCACCTCTCCTCCTCACTTCGTCCTCTCCTTCCTCTCCTTGCTGCTCAGCCTCTCCTTGCCTCGCCTCTCCCCTCTCCTCCTCCTCTCCTCTCCTCCTCTCCTCCTCTCCTCCTCGCCTTCCCTCTCCTCCTCTCCTCCTCTCCTTGCCTCCTCTCCTGCTCCTCCTCTGTCCTCGTCTCTCCTCGCCGGCTCTCCTCCTCTCTCGCGCCTCTTCTCCTCCTCTCCTTTCCTCGCCTCTCCTCATCCCTCTCGGCCTCTCTTCCTCTCCTCGTCTCTCTATCGTCTCCTCGCCTCTCCTGTCCTCTCCTCTCTGCCTCTCCTCCTCTCCGCCTCGTCTCTCCTCCTCTTCCTTTCCCTCGCCTCTCCTTGCCTCCTCGCCTCTCTCTCCTCTCCTCGCATCTATCCTCCCTTCTCCTCTCCTCTCGCTCTCATCCTTGCTTCTCCTGATTCGCTTGATTTTTCAATTCCGTGCCTTCTCGCTGATTTTGTTTTTTTCGATTTTTTTTTTTTTTTTTTTTTCCGGTATGATTTCTTTGCGTCTCGCTGGATTTATTTGATTTTTTTCCTTCTCGTCGGATTTATTTGGATTTTTTCCATTTCCTTTGGATTTATTTATTCTATTTCGGGCCTTGTAGTATTTGTTTTTATTTCTTACATTCTCGTAGATTTTTTTTTTTTGAACTGGATCTATTTGGTTTTATTTGTGGATATTCTTGTTTTTGTCTTGTCTTGCCACTCTCATTTATTTCGTTATATTTGTTATTTCATTTGTCACTCTCATTTATTTCGTTATATTTGTTATTTCATATGTTCACTTTTGTTCTGTTTTCTAGTCTTTCCATTCTTCCATCATACGCTTGATTTTAAATATTGGTCATACATGTTTTCTTAATTTTCTTCTCTCGGTGTTTATTTATTTATTCATTTTTTATTCGTTTTTTATTTTTTTTTATTTGATTTTTTTTTATTCGTGCCTTCTTTCTTCCTTCCTCATTTTCTCTCTTTAAAAAAAATGATGATGTTCATTATTTTTATTCTTACTTGGAAAAAAAAACACGAAAACAATTATTTAGTGCTGTATTTAACAACGATTCCCTTCCGCCTGTTACCGATGTGTTTGGAAAATGTTAGTTATGTGGATGTCATTTGTCAGCTTGTCATTAAAATTTGCCGATGGTGGTGTCACGGGCGAGGGATGGGGCTGTGGGTGAGTCTGTTTGTTCGTGTGGTCTGGTTTGTTGTCTGTGTTTGTGTTAGAAATTGTTTTGTTGTTGTTTTTTAGGGCTTTGTTTGTCGTAGGTTTGCTGTTGGTGTTGTTGTTATTGTTGTTGTGATTGTTGTTATTGTTGTTATTGTTGTTATTGTTGGTTTATCATTATCATCATTGTTATCATCATCATCATCATCATCATCATCATCATCATCATCATCATCATCATCATTATCATCATTACTATCATCATTATTATTATAATAATTACTACTACTACTACTACTACTACTACTACTACTACTACTACTACTACTACTACTACTACTACTACTACTACTACTACTACTACTACTACTACTACTACTACTACTACTACTACTACTACTACTAAGATACTGCTACTGCTGCCTCGTTGCATTGTTATTTTGATGGTAATGTAGTTGTGATATTTTGTAGCTATTTGCAGTTCTTAGTAACTGTACACGTAAATGTAATAGTAGTAGTAATAGCATGTTCTAATTCTGTTTCCAATTTCCTCTCCAGTAATTCATTTAAAAAAATCTGTTGCGTAAATCGTACCTTTGCTTTTTTTTTTTTCGTTATTTTCCTTCATAGTAGTCGCTGAAATATTTATTTTTTTCTCTCACTTATTCCTTTCGTCTTGTTCTTCTGATATTGCCTACTGCTCTTCTTCTTCTTCTTCTTTCTTTTTTTTTTTCTTTTTCTCTTTCTTCATCTTCTTCTTCTTTTTCTTTTTCTTCTTCTTCTCTTTTTTCTCTTCCTCTTTTTCTTCTCCTCTCTCCTCTCTTCTACCTCTCCTTCCTTCTCCTCCCTTCTCCTTCCCCTCTCCTCCTCCTCCCCTCCTCCCTCCTCCTCCTCCTCCTCCTCCTCCTCCTCCCTCCTCCTCCTCCCTCTCCTCCTCCTCCTCCTCTCCTCCTCTTTTCTCCTCCTCCTCTCCTCCTCCTCCTTCTTCTTCTCCCCTCCTTTTCTTCGTCGATTTCCAGAGCAGGAGTGACCACGCGATTCTTTCCCCGACTCGCATGCATTCAGACAGGCCTACTCCAGTTTCTGACGCGACCAAATTGCAGTCAGAGGAGTTTGGAGGAAAGAGAGATACAAGGAGAATAAGAAAAGGATTGATGTAAAGAAGAAGAAGACAAAAAAGTGGGAAAAAAAGGAAAGAAAGATATAACTCGAAATGTGGAGAAAGCGGGTGGCATGAAAAGAGGGCAGTAAATTGTAATGGAAAGGAAGAAATTTAAGATAAGTCTTGTGTGTGTGGTGGGGAGGGGGGAGGGGGGGTAAGAAAGGACGAATTATCTGAGCGAATGTGGCGATCCACGTGGAAAGGGAGAGGAGAGGAGAGAGAGAGGGAAGGATAAATGAATAAGAAAAAAAGGAAAATTGGAATAGGTTGGTGGTGGGGGAGAGGGTGAGTCGTGACCGTCAGTGTGTGCACGTTAGAGAGACGAATGAAGAAGAGAGAGGAGATGAGGTGGGAAGGAGGAGGAGGACGGAGTGTCATTATTTCTGTACTTCCTGCTTCTCTCCTCTCCTCTTCCTTTCCTTTCCCTTCTATTTCCTTCCCCTCCCTTTCCCCATACCTCTCTTTCCTTCTTTCCCTTCTATTTCCTTCCCTCCTTTCCCTCCTTCCCTTCCCTTCCCTCCCTTCCCTCCCTCCTCCCTTCCTCCCCAACACCTTCCCATTCCATACCTTCCCTTCCCTTCATCCTGCCATCCCCTCGCATCCTCCCGCCCTCTACTCGCTGGGTACAAAGGCGGGCATTTTCGTGAGCTGAGGTGGGCGTGATGGCTGGAAATGAGGTTGATGCTGTGATGTTATCTCGCGTGTGTGATTCTGGGAAATGAGATGGAGAGAAGGGAGAAGAGATGAAGAGAGGAAGGAAAAAACGGGTGAGAAGAGGGCGGTTGGGAAGGAGGGCCAGGGAGATGAGGGTGGAGGATGGAGTAGGAGGGGCAGTAAGGTGGAGGAGGAGGAGGAGGAAGGAGAAGGAGGAGGAGGAAGGAGAAGGAGAAAGAAGAAGAAGAAAGAAGAAGAGAAGAGGAAGAGGAAGAGGGCACGGGCGAAGGACGAGATGGAAGCGGACGTTATTGAAAAGGGAAGAGGAGGAGGAAGTGAAAGGAAGAAGGAGAAAAGGAGGAGGACGTGAGGTAAAAGGCAAAACAAAAGAGGATAGATCGAAAGAGAAAGAGGAGGGAAAGGGGCTGAAGAGGACGAGTTGGGAGAAGGAAAGAGAAGGACGTGGAGGAGGAGGGTCAGCATATGGGTTGAAATGGCGATAAGAAAAAAGGACATAGAGAAATATGGAAGAAAGAAAGTGATGGATTAACGTCTAAAAAAAGAAGAGACGAGGTAGGTGAATAGGAATAATTAGATACAGAAAAAAAAACATAAGGAGACTAACCATGAGGAAAAGGGTGGAGGTAGATTTAAGAGGGGATAGAGATAGCAAAAGCAAAAGGGGGAAAGGGGAGAGAGGCGAAGAGTAATCGCAGTTGTGGTATAGTTACAAGCAGCCGTGTGTCACCCTACATCCGTTAACCGAAGTCCTTGGGGACAGTCTCGGACGAAATTGTTAGTGTGTTTGCCCTTCCCTGTTCTTCCTGTTTCCTCTTTACCGCGCCTCCTCCTTCTTTCTCTTCTTCCTCTTCCTTCTTCTCTGCTCTCTCCTCCTCCTCCTCCTCTCCTCCTCCTCCTCCTCCTCCTCCTCCTCCTCCTCCTCCTCCTCCTCCTCCCTACCCCCTCTACCTCCGCTCCCCTTCCCCTTCTCCTCTCCTTCTGTTTCTTCTATTTGTGTTGTTGTTGTTGTTGTTATTGTTCTTCTTCTACTACTTACTTCTACTTCTTCTACTTCGTGTCATTCTTCTTTTTCTTCTTTGTGCCCTTCTTATTTTCTTTTTCTTCTCCTTTATTATGATGAGGATGATGGTGATTAAAATTAATATTCGTCTTTATCGTCATCCTCGTCTTCCTCTCCTCTTTTTTTCCTACTCTTCCTTCTTCTCCTCCTCCTTCTCCTCACGTCCTCCTTCTCCTTCACGTCCTCACATCCTCCTCCTCTCACGTCCTCGTCCTCTTCCTCCTCCACGTCCTCCTCCCTCCTCCTCCTCCCACCCTCTCCGCACACGCATTGATTCTCGCGGGTCTGTCCCCCCTTACCCCTCTCCTACATCCTCCCCCCCCCTTCCTCCACTCCATGCATCCCACACACCCTCCCTCCTTCCTACCACTCTTTTTCTCCCCCCTCCCCATCGTCCTCTCCCACTCCCCTCCTCCTCCTCCCTCTTCTTCTTTTTCTACTTTTCTTCTTCCTCTTCCTTTCTCCTCCTCCTAATTCTAATCCTAATCCTGTTTCATCATTCCACCTCCTCCACTTCTTGCTCCCCTCCTCCTCCTCCCTCTCTTCCATTTTCCCCTCCTCCTCCTCTCCTCCTCTTCCTCCTATTCCTCCTCTCCCCTCTCCTCCTCCTCCCTTTGTAAGTCATTTTGCGAATGCTCGTTCTCCTTCGTCTTATCTTTGCGTTGTCTTTGTGGTTAACTTCTCGAGAGCTACTTTTTTTGGTTGTATTTTTCTTGTAATTTGTATCTTCTTCCCCGTTCGCTGATGACGGCGTGTTCTTGGCCTGAGTAATGCTGTATGCCTTTGTTTTCAGTTTATGTTGTGTGTTATTTTCAGAAGTGTCATTATCACCATTATTATCATGGTAATGGTGATAATAATGATGATAAGGATGATAGTAATGATAATATAATGATGATATTGATATCATAATTTCTCTTCATCGTCATCATCATCAATCATCATCATCATCATCATCAATCATCATCGTCATCATTATTATAGTCATAATTATTATCATTAATACTGCATCAGTATTCTTAATACACGACGTTAGAACTACTTCTTCATTCTATAATCTTGATGATAAGGGGTCATTATCATTAGCATTGTTGTTAGTATTGTTTATGTTTTAGCATTATTATTATTATGTGATTAAATGATTAAATTACCCGTGTCTTTTCGTTAGTGACCACTGATTTTACTGCTGTGATTGTTTTTTTATTAAATTTATTTCTGTATAGCATGCACGTATATATGTATAAACACGCACACATATTTTTTATGTATATATATTTTTCTTCTTGGGCTCCTTCCTCCGCTTCTGTTCCCCGCCGCACCTCGGCTCGACCTGCTTCCCCTCAGGTCGGCAGGACGTGCGCTCCTTTGGCCGCGCCGGAGAGGAACCGCCTCGCCCTCTGGCCGCCCTCTCGCGTTTCCTCGGCCGCCGTGCCTCGTTTGGCGCTCCGGGGCGGCGGCCGGCGCTTTCTCTGGCTCGGCTAGGATTTTTTTGGTATATATATTCTTTTAGGTTGGTCGGTCGGTCTCGGTCTCTCTCTTCTCTTTTTCTCTCTCTCTCTTTTCTCTCTCTCTCTCTCTCTCTCTCTCTCTCTCTCTCTCTCTCTCTCTCTCTCTCTCTCTCTCTCTTTATCTCTTCTCTCTCTCTCTCTCTCTTCTCTCCTCTCCTCCCCTCCCCCCTCTCTCTCCCTCGCCCTCTCTCTCCCTCCCCTCTCTATCCCTCGCCCCCCTCTCTCTCTCTCTCCCTCCCTCTCTCTCTCCCCTCCCCCTCTCTCTTCCCTCCCCCTCTTCTCCTCGCCTTCCCCTCTGTCTCTCCTTTCCCCCTCTGTCTCTCCTTCGCCCGCCTTTCTTTCTCTCTCCCCTCTCGCCCTTCCCCCCCCCTCGTGTCTCCTCCTCCTCCCCCTTCTCTCTCTCTCGCTCCTCTCCCCTCTCTTTCTCTCTCCTATCTCTCTCTCTCCTCTTCTCTCTATCTCTCTCTCTTCTCTCCTTCTCTCTCTCTCTCTCTCCTCTCTCTCCTCTCTCTCTCTCTCTCTCTCTCATCGTTCACATTCTCTTCCTCACATGCCTTTTCCCCACTTTCTATCTCTTTTCTTTCGTCCATTTTTATTTGTATTTTTCTCTTTCTCCATTTTTACTCTTAGTTTTTTTATTTCTTCTTTCTACATTCGTCGCGTTGGCTGCTCCTTTTTTCCCCTTTCTGGTTCTGCTGTTATTTGTTTTTGGTTATTGTTTTTTTCAGACGGTTTCCTGCTAATCCCTCTGCAGATCTTCCTATTCTGATTCCTTTAGTTTTATTTTGCTACAATAGATAACACGGCCGCAAGATTCTTTAGAAGAATCACTCCAGGCTTCCCATTACACCCTAACTCCCCAATTTCTCCTTTACATTACCCTTTATCTCTTACTCCCTACCGCCATGGCCATTATTTCGTCCCTAAAAAACCTATCCTTGGGGCCACTTCACCTTAACGCGCCACTCGTAGCTTGCTTTTTTCCCCTTAACTTTGGTTCATTTTTTAAAACAGTAGCACAATCATTAACCCAGAACTTCCCCCCACGCCTAAATACCTGCTACTCTCAACCCCCCATTCTCCCAGTATTCTTGTTATCGGCAATCCTCATTACCACCTAATCCTGTACTTGCCATCTCCATTAACCCTACCTCATAATTTCCATTTCCCCTTAACCCTGCTCATACCCCATCTCCTTACCCTACCTCATACTCCGACCCACACCCCATCTCCTTGTCCCAACCCCATACCCCCGCATCCCGTACCCCTACGCGACCCTTCCTCGCGTTGAATCATCCCTCCCCGGACTCCCCCGCGCCTCGCCCGCCCCGCCTCACCCCTTGGCCACCAAAGCTACAGCGAGCCATATCTAAATGCGAAGTGAGGCTGTCAGAGGCGGAACCCCATCCATTCAGCATGCTTTCAGGATTCGGCGGGCGGAGGGGAAGACGGAAACGGGATCAGCGCCGTCCTGCCGCGAAAGGAAGGAGGATGGCGCTGATTCAGGAGAGGGTTGTTTTGGTTGCGCTTTGCAGGTGCGTGTGCGTACTTTCGTATACAACCAAGCACATGATGTAAGTCTATCTATTATACTCTCTATTAGTCATATATATAATATAATATATATATATTTATTATATATATATATATATATATTATATATTATATATATAATATATATATATGGTGTGTGTGTTGTGTTGGTGTGCGTGTGTGTTGTGTGCGTGGGTGTGGGGTGGGCGTGGCGTGGGCGTGTGTGTGTGGTGTGCGGCGTGTGAGTGGGTCGTGGGGCGTGGGCGTAGGCGTGTTACGCTCTCGTGTGTGTGTGGTTTTGCATATATATATTAAAATATATGTGTAATGTATAAAATATGTTATACATAATACATCAACACGCATATATATAGATAGATATACATATAGATATAATACTAAATTAAATTTAACAAAAGATATTTTAAATAAAATTTTTTAAAAAGTTATATATAATATACATGTATAGAGCATTAACCTTTTATGTGTGTTTTATATAATATTGATGTATATATAATACTAATGGTGGTGTGGTGTGTTATATATATATATATATATAATATACATATTAATATAGTATTATAATATATATATATATATATATAACTAGAAATAGTATAGAATATGATACAAAAATGAATAGCGAAAAAATAACAACAGAAGGCAAGGAAAAAGAGTAGCAACACGGCTAAAAGAAGAAGACAAAAATGAAATAGAATAAAAGAAAAGGAAAAGAAAACTGATAGAAAAATAGAAATGAAACAAAAGAGTGGGAAAAAGGATGAGGAAGAGAATGTAAACGATGAAGGAGAGAGAAGAGGAGAGAGAGAGAGAGAGAAGAGAGAGAGAGAGAGAGAGAGAGAGAAGAGAGAGAGAGAGAGAGAGAGAGAGAGAGAGAGAGAGAGAGAGAGAGAGAGAGAGAGAGAGAGAAGAGAGAGAAAGAGAGAAAAGAGAGAAAGAGAGATGAAGAGAGAGAGAGGAGAGAGAGAGGAGAGAGAGAGAGAGAGAGAGAGAGAAGAGAGAGAGAGGAGAGAGAGAGAGAGAGAGAGAGGAGAGAGAGAGAGGAAGAGAGAGAAGAGAGAGAAAGAGGAGAAGAGAGAGAGAAGAAGAGAGAGAAAAGAGAGAGAGAGAGAAAGAGAGAGAGAGAGAGAGAGAGAGAGAAGAGAGAGAGGAGAGAGAGAAAGAGAGAGAGAGAGGAGAGACGAGAGAGAGAGAAGGAAAAGAGAGAGAGAGAGAGAAAGAGAGAGAGGAGAGAGAGAAAAGAGAGGAGAGAGAGAGAAAGAGAGAGAGAGAGAGAGAAAAGAGGAGAGAGAGAGAGAAAGAGAGAGAGAGAGAGAGAGAAGAGACAAGAGAGGAGAGAGAAGAGAGAAAAGAGAGAGAGAGAAGAGAGAAAGAGGAGAGAGAGAGAGGAGAAAGAGAGAGAGAGAGAGAGAGAGAGGAGAGAGAGAAAAGAGAGAGAGAGAGAAGAGAGAGAAGAGGAGAGAGATGGAAGAGAGAGAGAGAGAGAGAGGAGCGAGAGAGAAGAGAGCAGGCAGAGAGAGAGAGGGAGAGAAGAAGAGGAAGAAGAGAGAAGAAGAGAGAGAGAAAAGAGAGAAGAGAGAGAGAGAAAGAGAGAGAGAGAGGGAATGAGAGGAGAGAGAAAGAGAGAGAGAGAAGAGAAAAGAAGAGAGAAGAGAGAGAGGAAAAAGAGAGAGAGATGAGAGAGAGAGAGGGAGAGAGAGAGAGAGAGAGAGAGAAGAGAGAGAGAGAGAGAGAGGAGAGAGAAGAGAGAAGAGAGAGAAGAGAGACGAGGGGGGGGGAGGGAGGGGAGCAGGGGGAGGAGAGAGGTGGGGGGGGCGGGATTGGTTGTCTAATCGGCAGGGGAAGCAGATGGGCTCAGACACGCATAAGTTGAACGCGGCGGCCGTAAAGCAGACAGCCGATAGACGGAGCAGAAAGGCGAGAGACAAACACGCGGCCGCTCGGACAGTGAAGCGCCGCTGGACCGAAAGCAGGGTAGAGAGGCAGGCATGCGGCGTCTGGGTAGAGTTGTAGACAGTCGCGCGGGTAGACATGCAAGGAGGTAGATGAAGTAGATAGGCAGGGTGGCGGTTGTAGACAGTGCGCGGGTAAGAATGCAAGGAGTAGATGAAGTAGATAGGCAGGGTGGCGGTTTGCAGACGTCAGACATGCAAGGGGTGAAGTAGATGACAGTGCGATAGATGCAGGGTGAAGTGATAGACAGGGTGGCGGTTGTAGGAGTCGCTAGACATGCGAGTAAGTAGAAAGTAGATGAGATAGATAGAGCAAGGCTAGGCAGGGTGGCAGGAAGGCTGGTATGGGATAAGATCAGAAAGCAGGCTAGTAGGCATGTAGGTAACTAGGGAGGGAGATAGGCAAGCGGAAGGCTAACAGGAAGGTAAAAAAGTAGGAGGCTGGTAAAAAAAAAAAAAAAAAAAAGAAGTAGACAGGTAGTTAAAGTTACTGAAGGCAGAGGCGAGGGGAAGAGGTACAGGAAGAGGAGGAATAAAAGAAAAAGACGAGTAGAAGAAACGAAGGGAAGGAGGAGAAGGGTAGACAAGAAAAAGGAGAAAATAAATAAACCAATTCAAGAGGGGATGTGAAGAAGAAGGAGAAGGAAGCAAGTGGAAAAAGAAATAACAGAAGGAATGGGTTAGGAGGAACGAGAGGAGAGAAGAAGAAGAAAAAGAAAGAAGAAAGAAGAAGAAGTAAGAAGAAGAAGAAGAAGAGAAAGAGGAGGAGAAAGAGGACGAGAAAGAGAGGAGGAGGAGAGGAGGAGAGGGAGAGGCGTGCGGGGTATCGAGCACCTAACACAATATCAGGCACCCAAAGGCGGACGCGAGGCAGCCGATACTTCAATTCCAGAGATGGGAGGAACTTGCGGCGGGGACTCGAGGGCTGGCGGGGCTGGCGCGGGCTGGCGGTGCGGGGCTGCGATTCAGGGAAGAAATGGGCGCCGAGGGGTTGGGGGGGGGGTCAGGGCCTGGCGGGGGAGCGGGGGTAGTTAGGAAAGAAAAGGGGTTGGATTGGGGTTAAGGGGTGAATAGAGTGACTGTTCTTTAAGGGTTGACACGGGTTTGTGGGTTAGGGGTTGTATTTCAGGTAAAAGAAGATATTAGGTGTTCAGGGGTGGATAGGGGATAGTATTTCAGGAAAGAAAAATAGGTTGAAGATGGATTAAAGTTGAGGTGGGATAGTGACTGTTTGGAGAGTTGTCGGGAGTTCGACGGGTGGTTGGGGGGGGTGTCAGGGGGGGGAGGGAGAGGTACAGTTTATGAATGGAATGGGAGGGGGGTTAGAGGGAGAGGAGGAGAGGAGGAGGAAGGAGGAGGGAAGAGGAGGAAGGAGGTAGAGGAGGTAGTGTCCGTTCTATAGAGGGTTGCTAGGTATAGAGGGAGGGGCTAATGGGGAAAATGAGGGAGAGGGTAGGGATAGGAAGGTCATGGAGGAAGAGAAAAAAAAAGAAAAGAGAGAAACGATTAGATGATATACCATACACAAGAATAAAGGCAGTAAAAAAGGAGAGAAGAGGAAGACAGAAGCAAATGAAGAGTGAGGGGAAGCGAACGGAAAGCAAAAAGGAAGGACCGGACCAAATATAAGAGAAATAAGCGTAATAGAGATGAATGCAAGAGAGACGAAGAGGGGGAAGAGGAGCGACGTCGTATTCTCGGAGGGAGGCACGAGAGATCGGCCTGTAGATGAGAGTGGAGTGCCAGAGTAGCGAGTGCCACGGTTACCTGGGCACGTCCAACGCTGCCGCCTCACCTGGCAGTGCCAAATGTAGTGTCACTGCTCGCGCTCGTTGAGGGGACGGGCTTTTGTCTGCGGTTTATTTTCGTGTTTTTTTTTTGTTTTTTTTTTTGTGGCATTGTTTATTTGTTTGGGGGTTCGTTGTTGCCTTTGTTATCGGGGTTGTCGTCATTTGTTTCCCGTGTGCTTTTTTGTTCTCTGCAAATGTGGCGACAGCAGCATTTATTAGATAAAGTGGGAGATAATGAGCACAGGGAGTGGGGGTTCTTAAGCCTTGTCTGGACCCAAGGAAGGGCGTCTACCCCCCCCCCCCCCCTCCGCCTTCAGCCATAACCCTTATCCCTCATCCTTCGTACACGCCCTGGCCGCCCTCCGCCGCCGCTCCGCCCTTACTCTCGCCCTTACCCCGTGTCTCTAGCCGGGACCTTAACGGTTACTCTCTCTCCTCTCTCTCTCTCTCTCTTCTCTCTCTCTCTCTCTCTCCTCTCTCTCTCTCTCTCCTCTCTCTCTCTCTCTCTCTCTCTCTCTCTCTCTCTCTCTCTCTCTCTCTCTCTCTCTCTCTCTCTCTCTCTCTCTTCTCTGCCACCGCCCTTACCTCTACCTTATCCTCGCCCTATCTACACTCTACGCCTACCTCTGCCTGTGTCACCCCGCCTCCTGCTCCTACCTCCCTCCTCCCCCATCCTGCCCCGCCTCCTGCTTCTGTCTCCCTCCTCCCCGCCTCCTGCTCCTGTCTCCCTTCCCTACCCCCACCCCCACCCCTGCCTCCTGTCTCCTTCCCCACCTCGACCCCGCCTCCTGCCTTCCTGCCTTCCTCCCTCCCTCCCCCCACCCCGCGCCCACCGTTTAAGGGCGGCCGGGGAAGGAATCTCACTTATCGAACTGAAGCGGTTGTAAACCTGCACAGCGAAGAGCCGATTCCCCTAAGTGGTTGATTTGTGGTAGTTTGGTATGGTTCCCGGGCTGGTATTTCATTCGGAGCGATGACGGTCGGCGCTGGGGGTCGGAGTGGCAGGTAGCGGTGGGTGCTTTGGCTGGGTCGGAATTTAATGAACTGTTAAGGAGGAAGGAGGGGAGAGGGAGGGGGAGAGGGGAGGGGGAAGGAGGGGAGGGAGGAGGGAGAGGAGGAGGGAGGGGAGAGGGAGAGGGGGAGGGAGGGGAGAGGAGGAAGGAAGAGGGGAGACGGAAAGAAAGAGAGAGAGATGGAAATGGACATAGAGTAAGCAATAGAAAAGGAGAAATTGAGATAGAAATAGAACTAAAGAGAGAGAGAGAGAGAGAGCCAGGCAGGCAGGCACGAGAGAGCAGGCAGGCAGCACGATGCCAAGGCGTGCTAGGGAACACAAGACGCTCGCTGGCATCGATTCCACGTCAGGTGGGTCATCAAGGTGGTGATGTGTAGCTCTATCACCTCACACGCCTCCTCCTCCTTGCCTCGGGGTGTGTGCGTGCGTGTGTTTATATAAGTATGTGTGTGTCTGTTTATGTATGTGTATGTGTATATGTATGTGTATGTTTGTCCGTATGGGTGTATGTGCTTTTGTGCATATTGACGCCGCCCCCCCCCCCCCCCCCTCTCCCTCTCTCTCTCTCTCTCTCTCTCTCTCTCTCTCTCTCTCTCTCTCTCTCTCTTCTCTCTCTCTCTCTCTCTCTCTCTCTCTCTCTCTCTCTCTCTCTCTCTCTCTCTTGGTGTTTCGATGCCCGTTTCCCCTCCGCTCCGCCCATCCCTCGCCCAGCGGCCGCCGTTGCCTGCACCCAGCGTAGACGGCCCCGATCGCCACCTGTCGGCCGACGATGATCCCCGCCCTTGGCTTCCGACCAGCTGTGTCAGTCACCTGTTTCTCCTCGCGAGCGCCGCTTGTTGATTCTGCTTGTTTGATGCAGTTTCAACAGCTGACACGGAGAACGACATTAGCTGCGCGAGAGGGAGGTTGGGAGAGCGAGGGGAAGGGGAGTAAAGGGGGAGGAAGGAGAAGAGAGAGAGAAATTAAGGGAATGGGATAAAGAAGGAAGATCCAGGCAAAGGTCGGTGGCCTCGCGGACGGATGATTATGATTGTGATTATAATCTCTCTCTCTCTCTCTCTCTCTCTCTCTCTCTCTCTCTCTCTCTCTCTCTCTCTCTCTCTCTTCTCTCTTCTCTCTTCTCTCTTCTCTCTCTCTCTCTTCTCTTTCTCTTTCTCTCTCTCTCTTCTCTTCTCTCTCTCTTCTCTTCTCTCTCTCTCTTCTTCTCTCTCTCTCTCTCTCTCTCTCTCTCTCTCTCTCTCTCTCTCTCTCTCTCTCTCTCTCTCTCTCTCTCTCTCTCTCTCTCTCTCTCTCTCTCTCTCTCCTCTCTCTCCTCTCTCTCCTCTCTCTCTCTCTCTCCCCTCCTCCTTCCCTCCCTCCTTTCTACTCCTCTCTCCCCCCTGTTCCCTCCCTCTTCCTCCCTCTCAATATTTCTGACCAGCTGACTAGTTCACTTATTCACCCACGCACTCACTCACTCGCACATGCAAAAACTTTTCTCTTTATTCTTTCCACTTTCTTCCCTAGGAGTTTTTGCGAGCCACAAAAAAATCCTTATTACCCGGGAATATGTGATACAAGTCGTAAATATTGCTGAGAGGAAGTGGGAAGATTAAAAAAAAAAAAGAACAGGAGAAAGGGAAGGAAAAGATGAAGAAAAAGTGTGAAATGAGAGAGAGAGAGAGAGAGAGAGAGAGAGAGAGAGAGAGAGAGAGAGAGAGAGAGAGAGAGAGAGAGAGAGAGAGAGAGAGAGAGAGAGAGAGAGAGAGAGAGAGAGAGAGAGACAGAGAGACAGAGAGAGACAGAGAGACAGAGAGACAGAGAGACAGAGAGACAGAGAGAGAGAGAGAGAGAGAAGGAAAGGGAAAGAGAAAGGTTCGTAAGAAGAGGGGCGAGGAGGAAAAGGAGGAGGAGGAGGAGGGTGGACTTCGCACCTGGTTGTGAAGCAGCCCGAAAAGGAGGCGGGGAAAAGAGGAAGCCAAATCAGGAAGTGGCAGCGCCGGAGGAAATGAATTAACTGGAGAAGACGGAGAACAAAACGGGGCGAAAGAGAATGGGCGATAAAAAAGACAAGGAGGGGTTGCCAGGTAGGGAAGGAGGGTAGGAGCCAGGTGTAGCGGGAGGGGGCTAGGGGAGGCGGGGAGGTAGGGAGGGGATAGATGAATAGAGAGAAGGGAGGAGAGGAGGAAGAGAGAGTAAGGGAAGGAGGGAACGTAGGAGCCAGGGAGGGAGCCTAAAGGAGAGACTAAAGTAGGGAGGGGGAAGGGAAAGGGTTAGACGTAGGGGAGAAGGAAAGGAGGAAATCAGGTGCAGAGGGAAAGAGTGCGGTGGTTTTAGCATTGAATAGCTTTCGTGGTCCAGGAAAAAAAAGATGTTTGAACGAAGAAAAGACGAGAGAATCGAGGATGTTAATTAAGAAGAGAGGTAGGACAAGGAAAACAAATTAGAAAAAAAAACAAAGTGAAAAGAATGTTGTAGAAAAAAATATGGCAGACAGAAAAGCGAGAGAGAGGAAAACGAGAGGACCGAAGAAGAAAGAGAGAGAAACCACGAAAATTCACTAACGGAGAAGCACACAGACGAATAACCGAACCGAGGCAAGGAAAAAAAATAGGGGGGGTGGGGGTCAGATAACACCAGCGGAACGGGGAACGGTAGAACGCACGGGCACAAAGACCGAGAGACCGAGGAGAGGGAACACGAGCGAGTGCCTGTGAGCGCCCGCCGCCCGCCGAACACGCCCGGGAATCTACAATGTGCTCGGAGGGATAAAGTTATCAAACAATAGAGGCTCGCTATAGGGGCGTCGGCGGCGGTGGGGTGGGGGAAGGGTGGGAAGGGGAGGTGGGGAGGTGGGGGAGACTGAGGGGAAGAGATATGTTGGGTAGGGAGAGGGGTGGGGAAGGAGGGGGAGGGATGAGAGGGAAGAGGGAAGAGGAGGGGGATAAGGAGATAAAAAGGGATTGATAAGGGAGGGAAAGAAGGGGGGGTGAAGGGAAGGGAAAAGGATAGACGATAGTGAAGATGAAAAGGATCGTGGAGAGTAGGAGGGATGGGAAGAAAAAGGCTGAGGCAGAGGGAGTGGATGGAGGAGGGATAGGAAAGTAAATAAGGGAAGGGCGGGGGAATTCGTATTGTTTTCCTCATTTGAAAATTAGTTTCAAGGTTGCAGTCTTCAATTTCTCATTCAAATCTGAATATGTTTTTAGTGATATAATTGTTTTTTTCCCTGTACCCTTAAGGGAGAGAAGAGGGGAGAGGAGAAGAGAGAGGAGAGAGAGAGAAGAGAAGAGAGAGGAGAGAGTGAGGAGAGAGAGAGAGGAGAGAGTGAGAGGGGAGAAGAGAGGGGAGGGAGAGTGAGTGAGAGAGCAGAGATGAGAGGAGAGAAGGAGAGGGGGAGCGTAATGCCGGAACCGAGCCATAACATGAAACACTGAAAGGTATTGTTAATTGGAAGCGCGAAGACATGCAATAAGCGACGCCATTAATGATTCGCAAGAGGAAAGCTGTCGAACAAGACAAGGCAATCGGAAGTGCGAGGTACTGGCTCGGACGGGAAGGCAAGGGAGGAGAGTGAGTCACGCTTAAAGGTAGTTGGTCGTGCCAGGGACTCATTTTTTTACTCATTTTTTTTTTACTCATTTGTTTATATTTTGTTGCAGTTGAGGTGTGTTTTTATTTATTTATTTTTTTTTGTTTTGTTTTTACTATTACGCCTCCTAGTGATGATACATATTAATTATTGAAATGTTCTGGTGACGGTAATTATTCGTGTTCTTTGCGAGCAACATCTTGCTCTCCTGTCAATCCGATCACTACTAATATAGCGACGAGAAGGAAAAAAAATACAGAAAAGGAATAACGTCAAGACGCGACAGCTGTTTTTGATTTGTTGCTATTTTTAGACTTTCCTCGAACACCGATTAATTTCTACCTTCCTCTTGCTTTAATTATTAATACCATTAGTTGTCTTCTTCTTCCTTCTTCAATTGTTGTTATATATGTTATTATTATTGTTATTATTGCTGTTGTTTATTTGTTTAGTCATATTATTATTGTTATTATTGTTTAAACTTAATGATAATTTCTTTCTCATTATCTTCCCTTTGCCCTTCTCAATTTTACTTCTCCCCCTCGTTCTCCACCACCACCTCGCATGTCTACCTTTTTTCCTCCCTCGCTTCAATACCCTTAAAACTCCACCACAAGGTCCCACGAGTTACTTTAATGGCAAAATCTATACGGCAACGACCCCCCCTCACCCCCTCCCCTCCTCTCCTTCTTTTCATGTGTACTTCCCTGCCACGCCCACCGCCCTTCGCTCCTCGCCCTGTGTCTGTTTTCTAGTTTGTTGCGTCGTTTTTATTCTCTTTTTCTTTTGCTTTCTCTTTCTCATTTTTTCCTGGTCATTCTTCTTTCTCTCTGTGTTATTTAATTCTTTTCACCCATTATTTTTTGTTTTCACTCTTCGCGTGTTTATTTCTTTCTACGTTTTAGTTTTTTTTTTCTTTTTCCCCTTCATGTCTTATTTCCTCCTCCCAGTCTCTCTCCCCCTCCCTCCCACTCTATTATCGGCCATTCCCTTACCTCTCCCGTCATCACTTGTCTCACCTCTCTTGCTCCTTTCCTTTTATGTCCTTTATCTCAATTATGTTCCCCCTCTTCTCTTCACACTCCCCTCTCTCTTATCCTCGTTTATTTATTGTCGTTGAACATTTAGCGCATTTTCTCTCTTCGCCCCCATTCGCACCGTCCTTTTTCGCGCGTGTTGTTTATTTCGCGAAAGGGAGAAGGAAGAGAGAGGGAGGAGATGGAGAGGAGAGAAGGGGTGAGAGAGGGGTTAGGGAGAGAGAGAGGGGGGGGTGATAGAGTGAAAAAGAGGAACGATGAAAGAGAGAAGAGAGAAGAGTGAGCGAGGAGGATATGAGAGAGAGAGAGAGAGAGGGACGGGTAAGACGAAGAGATCATAGAATAGTAGATATATAATTATTATATATATATATTATACTATAGTATATATGTGTGTGTGTGTGCTGGTGTGTGGTCTGCTCGTGTGTGCGTGTGCTCGTGTGCGTGTGGCGTGTGCGTGTGTCGTGGTGCGTGTGCGTGTGCGTGTGCGTGCGCGTCTAAATGTGGCGTGTGTGCGTGTAGTTGTGTGAGTGGTGTGTGAGAGAGGAGAGATGAGTAGTATATGAAGTAAGATGATAGAGAGACGAAGAGAGAAGGGAGGAAGAGAGGAGAGAGAGAGGAGAAGAGAGAGAGAGAGAAAGAGAGAAAGAGAGAGGGGGGGGGAGGGGAGTGATAAGGGGCAGCCGCAGGTGACATCCCGGGGCGACAGGAGGGAGTGATTTAGACTGGCGGCGTCGGGCGCAGGAAGACAAGGCCGCCGATGATGAGAGCGAGGAATTCCAATGTCGATAATCGCAAGTGATGACGACAGCTTTATAACTACGTCGAGCTTAGTTAAGGAGACAGCGTAGTTTGAGCTGCGGTGACGTTTGGTGACATGGAGAAAAAAAAAACTGTAATACGTGGGGAGAAGAACTATAATAAAACTATAATAAAACTGTACTCCGTCATAGTGACGTGATAAGAAATGATTTGAGATGCCACCGTGACAGGATGGGGTAGTAAAGCGTTCAGTTTTATGCCGTCGAGGTGGCGATGGCACCGCGACGGAACTCCAGGGGCGAGGAGGCGAGGAGTGACGAGCGAGCGGCATCTCCCTTGGCTGGAGAAGGGGGGGGGGGAGGACGTCAGCTCAGAATGAAGACACGAAGCGTCACCGTTGCTTCACCGCATGCAAAGTTGTCGTTAATGTCTCCGGGTCACTGCGGTCGCAAATTGGAATTCCACGTCCCTTTGTCGTTATTATTATTATTATTATTGTTTGTATTGTCTCATCATCACTGCCCCTTGTCAAATCATCTGTGTTATCAACTTCGCCAAACAGAAGGCACGAGGATAGAGCGTGGGAACGAACGAAGTGGAAGAGTCCCCCTCCCCATACATGTGTGTGTTTGTGTGTGTGTGTTGTGTGTGTGTGTGTGTGTGTGTGTGTGTGTGTGTGTGTGTGTGTGTGTGTGTGGTGGTGGTGTGTGTGTGTGTGTGTGTGTGTGTGTATGTGTATTGTGTATTGTGTGTGTGTATATATATATATATATATATATATATATATATATATATATATATATATATATATATGTATGTATGTATACATATATTTTTCTTTCTCTCTGTTTCACTTCTTTCCGCACAGTTCGCTGAGCTGAACGCTTCCGGTGGATCGAAATGCGAGTTAAAGGATTAGTGTCGCGATTTCATTAGGATTTTCCCCGGACTGGTGTGAGTTTTTTCATCCGTGGAGCTTCGGGATTAGGAGGATGATACGGGAAGGAGGGAGAGGGGGGAGGAGGAAGGAGGAAGGAAGGAGGAGGGACGGGGAGGGAAGGAGGGAGAGGGGAAGGAAGGAGAGGGGAAAGAAGGAGGAGGGACGGGGAGGGAAGGAAGGAGAGGGGAAGGGACCTGAGGGTGAAAGGAAGGACGGGAGTTGGGATGAATTGCGGGAGGAAAGGGAAGGAGAGGAGGATGGAAAGAAGGAAAAATAGAATGATAGGAGGAAGAGTGAATGGAAGAAATGGAAGGAGGGGGGAAGAGGATGAGGGGAATCTGAGGGAAATAAGAGAGGAAAAGGTTGAGAACAAGAAAGTGCAGAGGAAGGCTAGAATGGGAGAGGGAACTAGCGAAACCATACTTAATTCAGAATTATGATATGCAAATATTGCCACTGATTTTCGCAAACAAACAGGTTGGGAAATAGGCAAGTGAGTATGCAGGCAGGGAGGCAAGCAGGCGAGGGCCGGAAGGGAAAGGTAAACAGTTCCGCATCCCGGTGTTATCTGCTGGGATGACCTGGAATCGTTAATATTTGTGGGAATGATAGAAAAGAGTGTCATCAAAGGAGGACTTTCTATACGTTATAGGGCTTTTATATACGTTTTCAGTCTTTCAGTGTGTTCTATTTTTTCATTTATTTACTCTCTTTTTTAATTTTGCTTTATTCCTTCTTGGAATTCCTCTTCCGGGTGACAGGTGGCGTTCTGCTGATTTACGGTGTTGATGGTGCGGCTGTCGCTTGGCTGCAGGTTTAGGTTCGCGTTTGGGTGTTCTGTCTTACTCAGTCCCCCCTTTGTTGTTCCTGTTTTCTTTTTCAACTATGCGTTTTCCGACGTGCGTCATGTTGTTAGTTAAACAAATGATTATGACTTGCAGGCTGCATTGCATCTTTCAGCGTGTGCCATGTTGTTAGAATGGTAACTTGCGCCATGTTGCACCTCATACCTATACGTCGCTATGCTGCGGACCAGAGTTGGCACGACGTTTTTTCTGGCTCTCTATTCCACGTTGTCTCAATCTCCCTGGGCGTCGAGGGCCTTGCAGCCGCTCCCTATCCGGCCGACCTCGCCTATGCCTCGGCTCGCCTCCCAGCCTGTGCGAAGGTGGTATGTTGTGATCAATGCCTTCGTCGCGGGTGCCATGTTGCTGTGCCTCTCGACCTTTGCCATGTTGGGCCGCACGTGCCTCGGGCGGCTGCTCATCCGCACGTGAAGATATGACCCGCGCCGCTTGCTCTGCTTGTTTGCGGGTTTGGCGTCGGATTGACCCTTCCTCTGGGCGCTTAACGGTATTTTCCTTGACCTGGTTGATGGGTAATAAGGCTGAGTAGTTCCTTTTTGAAGGTTTCAGATTTCATTTTTCAGAGTTTTTGGCGCAAGGTGTACTGAAGAGTGAAAGATCCCGTTTTCATGGGTATGTGGCAGTTTGTTTAGATTTTGTATTTATTGTATTTTATTATGTGTTCTTGCTGTGATGGGCAGCGGAGGGCAGAGGTAGGCCCGGCTGCACGCCCCAGGCCTCCTCGGACCCGCCATACATAAAGCCGCCAGCAAGTAGCCTGGAGGGAAATCCCGGAGAGTACCTTCGCCAGGTCCTTCCCCTCCTTATCCTCTGCCTTCGCCTCTCCCTTTGCTGCGCTCGCCCTCCGCCTCCTTTTCGTCCTCCAGTCATATAGCTGTCTTCCCTCTCCGCCTCGCTCTCCTCCCTGCCTGCCCCCCTCCTCCCCCTTAGCTGCCCTCCACCCCTCCTCCACCCTCTTAGCTGCCCTCCACCCCCTCCTCCTCCCCCTTAGCTGCCCTCCACCCCTCCTCCTTCACTGCCTTCCACCCCCACTCCCTCCCGCTCGCTGTCCTCCCTGGCCCCGTCCACTCCCTTCCTCTTCCTCTCCTGTGCCCCCTTTCTTTCCTTCGGTCCGTTCGCGTGCCACTGCCTATCGTTTATTACGGGCCCTTTGTTCTCCAGCGGTTCTCTCTATCCGCTCCGCTTTGAAGTCCCCGAAACCGCGTGGGTTCACCCGTCCAAACAGCCGGGCCGGGCGGGGGGAGGGAAGGCTTGTCAGTCTTTTTTTTTTTTTTTTTTTTTTTTTTTTTGGGGGGGTTTGGGTGTTTTTTGTTGTTTGTTTTGTGTGGTGTTGGGTGGTTTTGTTGTGGGATTGCTGTGGTATAATTTTTCTTACTGTTAATATCATCATTTTCATACTCTTCATCATCATCATCATTTTTTTTTCACACGTAAGAGTCATGTTTTCTATTAAAAAGAAGAAAGAAAGAAAAAAATGAAAGAAAAAAAGCACGCACAGTGACCCTCATACAGTGGCACCAGAGGCACGTGAAGAGCCACTGTTGCATTCATGGGCGAGATATAAAGGTCTGAAGTTGTCTGTCTGTGGGTAGCGGATGGCCCCCGGGGTGTGGCGGGCGAATCGCGACCGCAGCCACACCCTTGCGCGCTCGGGGTTTGTGTGTGTCGGTCTGTGTGTCGGTCTGTGTGTCGAGGTGTGTGCGAGGGTTTTGGAGACTCTCGCACGCGCTGACTCTTCTCTCGGAGAGTGTAGGGGAAGAGAAAAAAAAAGACTCGAAAGATATTGAAAAAAAAAAATCTGAGCAATGCAGTCATATACGCCGCAAAGGTGTGCGCGCACAAACGTGAACGCATACACGTCTGTACACACGCCCGTCTACACGTGTACACATCTGTGTATGTGTATGTATGTGTGTACATATAATATGTATTATGATATATATCAAAATATATATATATCACGTGTGTGTATGTATATGTGTATGTGTATGTATTTGTACATGTGTGTGTGTGTGTGTGTGTGTGTGTGTCTATATATTATATATATATATATATATATATATATATATATTATATATATTATATATATATTATATATATATATATATGTATATATGTATATATAATATATGTATATATGTATATATATATATATATATGTATATATATGTATATATATATATATATAATATATATATATATATATATTGTGTATATACGTATGTGTGTAGCACGTGTATGCTTGTTTATAAATGTTTGTGTCTATGTGCGCGTGTGTGTGGGTGAATGCATGCACGCGCGTGTGTGTATGTATGTATGTGTATGTGTGTATATATCTATCTATATCTATATAATATTATATATATATATATATATTTGCATGTGAATTGTATATATGAAAATATATCCAAATTCGCCGAGCAATCGCCCGAAATTGCGTCAATTAAATGTGTTGTCAGTTTAAACTTACATCTGTAACATAAGCATCGACATGTTCACGTTAATGCACGACACTCTCATTATTGTAGTACATTAGCGCGGATATGTCGATGCTTATTTAATAGATGAAAGTTCGAACTAGCGAAACGTTTAATAAGCGCTCTTTCGGGCAGTTTGCTTAAGAACGAGCACGCCCTCATTGACACGTACACGTAGTTATGCCTGTACTTTTGAAGTCACGCGAAAGTACCCTCATTGACAGCCTCAATTCTGTTTATATTAGCGATGATGATTTATGGAACGAAATTTCCAGTGTACCTCGTTCGAGTTATGAAGTTCTTTGGGGCATTTGACAAGCCGTGATTTCATTGCCGTAATTTCGGCGTTTCAGATTGGTGATTATGGGTGAAAATGCTCGTTTCCGGACCGCTTGTTAATCCGTCGTTTGATTATTCATATTGTACCAATTAATTCATGCGAATAATACGTTTTGGCCGGCGACCTTCCAGCCCCGCGCCACCGGTATTGATCAGCAGCGACGGAAAATCTACGGTCGCATCAACCCGCGTTTCACTTAGTGTCATTGCAGCTTGAGGGTGCGAGAGGGAGAAGGGTGTTCGGGTGACGAGAAAGCGGGTGTTATGTGAGCGAGTGTCTCCGCTGTATTCGAAGCGCCCTCTCTAATTGCTGGAATCAATCGCGAAGGATTTAGTTCTAGGTAGAATAAAGGTTATCGGATATCTGAGACGTCGGTGCATATTTGCTGTGAATTGCGCATATGGCTCAGGGGATTCCCCTTGATCACTACCGCCGGGAGTGAAAGGGCTCTCGGTTCCCTCCATCGACGGCTACGAATCCCTCCGTCCTCATAGGCACCCCATCCTATATATGTATAAATCCACGATCGAGCCGTTGTTGAACAGGTCCGTTGTCCAGCGAGAGAAAGAGGACGGCGGTTCGAACGCTCTCACGCACCGCACGGCCGTGTTGGGGGAATCTAGGACTGTTCGTTCTTAAGGAGTATTGGGGTTTGATGCTCCTGAAGACCTAATGCTCTTCTCTCTATGCCTATTTTTGGGAGGTAGGGTGAGAGGAGGTCGGGGGTGATTGTTTGCGTGCAGGGTGGATTAAAAGCGCACCGTGGATGTCTTCGGATAAGTCGGATGTTCTTAGTCTTGGCTGAATTTGCATCATGCTTTCCACTTTAAGAATTATTTGATATTAGTGGGCTAGCTTTAGACTGACCAACTTTTAAATGCTAATTTTGGGTTTGTTTATAAAGTGGCAATAACGACTTCATCCATTCTACCCCCCTCCCCCACCTCTCTCTTTCTGTCTTTCTCTCTCTCTCTCTCTCTCTCTCTCTTCTCCTCTCTCTCCTCTCTCTTCTCTCTCTTCTCTCTCTCTCTCTCTCTCTCTCTCTCTCCTCTCTCTCGCTGCGCGCGCGCGCGCGCGCGCGCGTGTGTGTGTGTGTGTGTGTGTGTGTGTGTGTGTGTGTGTGTGTGTCCCATGCTATCTTGTATTTCCCTTTCCTTATCACTCGTTATCTCCAGCATCTTCATACATAGCTACTCCGCTTCCCTAGAAACTCATTTTGTCTCCTTTCCTCCTCCTCCTCCCTTCCCCCAATTGCCCCTCCTCTTCATCCTCCTCCCTCACTATTCCCCCTCGTCATCCGTATCCTATTCCCCTACTCCTCATCCTATTCCTCCTTCCCTTCCTCTTCTTCCTCCTCCTTCTCCTCTTATTCTTCCTCCATCTGCTCTCTCCTCTTCCTCCTCCTAGCTTTCTTCCCTTTCCTTTATTTGCTTCCCTTCCCTCCCTACCTTCTCCCTCCCTTACCTTAGTTTATCGACACCCGAGGTCGATTCATTGTAACCTCTCGCCCGCTTTTATTTCTGCAAGATGTTTTTCCTCCCTTGGCCCGCACCCTGGAAAGTTCGGGATGTTTGC
Source organism: Penaeus vannamei (assembly GCF_003789085.1). NCBI lineage: Eukaryota > Metazoa > Arthropoda > Malacostraca > Decapoda > Penaeidae > Penaeus > Penaeus vannamei. Next base: position 100,735 of record NW_020869525.1, on the reverse strand, counting down.
CTTTCGTTTGTGTTCGTGTAAAATTTCGCCAGTTTCTTTCACTCGGCTGGGATTTCGAAAGTTCATTCAGTTTATTCATTTGGTTTTCATTCATTCAACGCTTTCGCTTCTCTGGTCACCTCGTAGGATTCGTCTTAGCGATGGTGGTCTTGTATATTATTTTTTATTTTCTCATTCGACTGTTTGCTTTTTGGTTTTGTTAGTATTGTTGGTATTATTATTGGAGAAGGGATTGTAAAGATAAAGGTGATGATTGTTGTTGTTATCTTTATTCTTGTTATCATAAGGGGGAGGGATTTGAGGGTACCGAAATGGTGGTTTTTAAATGTTTTGTTAGTTTAAACGTTCGTCTATAACATAAGCTTCGATGGTGTTGATGCCAGGTTGATGAGGAGACGTAGGAGTGGTGATTTAAGAAACAGGTAATATATTCATGTGTTTGTGCGTGTGTGTGTGTGTCTGTGTTGTGTGTGTGTGTGTATCTGTGTGTGTGTGTGTTTGTGTGTGTGTGTGTGTGTGTGTGTGTGTGTGTGTGTGTGTGTGGTGTGTGTGGGTGTGTGTGGGTGGGTGGGATGGGTATGTGGGGTGTAAAAGGGTTGGTGTGGGTAAGATTATGAAGACATTTTGGGCCAGCTTAAGAGTTGACTTAGGCAAAATATTATTGATTGACTGGCCCACGGTTCCATGGAGTAGAATTTAGTGGTGACTGGAGTAGAGATGCTCGGGATTAGAGAAAAAATGCCTGCGAGGAATAGGTGTTTAAGATATGCCGAGAGTAGAGTTGTGGTAAAAAGTGGTCAGTCAGAAGAACGTTGGGATAAGTTAAGATTGACGAGCATCTATATAAGCGGAAGGTATGTTTCTAATTAACTTTATTCTTACGTCATCATCATCATTCATGTTCTTAGTCACGGTAAGTTGAAATCTTAAATGTATTGATATGTCCCCCCTCATCTCTTCTCTATATCTCTCACTTCCCCTCCCCTCCCTCCCTCCCTCCTCCCTCCTCCCTCCTCCCTCTCTCATGCCTCCTCCCTCCTCCTCTCCCTTTCTACTCCTCCTCTCCCCCTGTTTATCCACTCTTCCTCCTCTCAATGTCCAATGAAGTATCGAATCACTGTTATGAATATGTGTTTTAAGTCCCGTGATACCATTCAATACTCCTCCATATTACCCAAAGATATCATCTCACTAAGTGAAATAAACGTCAATATCATCATCCGATCCCTTGGAAATACAAATTGGACCTGCCTTTTAAGAACGTAACATCGCCATCCCACAATACTGCACCTGAAGAGAGTATACCTTACCGTAATCAGGACACACCCATAAACCATTCCGCAGTTAAAACACGTTTTAATCACAAAGCCAGTGGACCCATAGATGCACAACACAGAGCTAGAACACACACCCGCATACAATTAGGACCACACTACAGCCGCGACCAGAGACCACGTCACATTACACCATCCCAGACCATACCCAGTCTCATACACACCGGAGCACACCACAACCATTTCCTACACCACACCAGCCAACCACACAAACCAGCAGCCACACACCACAGATTCGATACACCACAACGCACAACACCACATCGACACACACACAGCCGAAGCCAAACCACGATTCGACACTACACACAACCGCAGCCCACCAGATCGACCGAACCACAACGCAGAGCACCACGATTCACCACACCACACGCACACACCACGATTTGACACACCACAACCGCAGCCATACGCACGATTCGGCACACCACAACCAAGCCACACGCACGCTTCGACACACCGCAACCGCAGCCGACAACCACGATTCGACCACACCACAACCGCAGCCACACCACGGATTCGCACACCACAACCGCAGCCACACCACGATTCGACCACGCAACCGCAGCACACCACATGACCATTCGGCCACAGGCAACCACAGCCACACACCGCAGCCACACCACGATTCGGGGCCAGACATGACCCACCACAAGCGCCAACGAACGAGCAACCTGCAGCCGACACCACGATTCGGCCGACACACACCGCAGCCACACAGGAAACTCAGGCCCGCCACACGCCCCATCTTCCGCCTTGCCACACCGATTCGGGGCGACATCAACACAAAGCCAAAAATGCACGCGGGTTTGCGGGTCGGAAACTCAGATGGTACAATATCCTGCCATAACTTTTAGGAAAACGCACCAGCTGCAGACTCGATTGGGGGGAAGGGGGAGGGGAGGAGAGGAGAGGGGAGTGGGGAGTGGGGTTAGCGGAGGAAAGGGGTGGGATTGTGGAGGGAGGAGAGGAGGGGAGTGGGGTTAGGGGGGAATGGTGGGATGTTGGGGAGGAAGGGAGGGATGGGGGTTAGGGAGGAAGGGGTGGTTTTGAGGGAGGGAAGGGGAGGGGGAGTGGGAGTGGGGTTAGGGAGGAACGGGTGTTGGGGGAGGGACAGGGGAGGGACCGGGGTGGGGTTGGGAGGAACGGTGGGATGCTTAGGAGGGAAGGGGAGGGAAGGGCGAGGCCGCTGTGGGGTATGGGATGGGAGGGGGGGAGTTGAGGGAGGGGGAAGGGAAGGAAAGGGAAAAGGAGGAGGGGGAAGGTTAAGGGTGTTTAGTAGGGGGTTAGGGGAGGGAGGGGGAAAGCTGTGCGTGGAAGTGGGGGAGGTGGGGGGGGGAAGGTATTTTCGTTTCCAGTAGATTTCCTCCCTACCCTTTCTCTCTCTTTTTTAGGGGAGTTATATTTGCTCTCGTGAATATTACTGGTTTTGTTTTGTTTTTGTAGTTGCTGTTATTATGATTATCATTATTGTTATTAGTAGCATTAATATGATTGATGATTTTTGTTACTTTTAGTATTATTATTATTGCTGTTGTTATTATCATTATCATTATTGTTATTAGTAACATTAATATCATGATTGTTATTATTATTATTGTTGCTATTATAATATATTATTGTTTTATATTATATTGCTAATTATATTATTATTATTATATTAATATAATAATAATAATAATAATAATAATTATTATATTATTATTATTATTATTTTATCATTTTTTTTCATTATTATTATTTAATATTGTTATTATTTATTGTTATTATTATTATTATAATCATCAGGCCAGGAGTGTAATTATGTAACTTAATCCCTTCTACTGTTGCTTTTTTTCTGGCACAGACGTCGTCGGTAGGAAAGTGGAAAATTGCCAATTCCTTTTTCCCTCCCATTCCCCCTCTTCCCTTTCCATCATCATCCTTCCTTATCTACTCCTCCCTTACTCCCTCTCTACTCTCCACCACCCCCTCCCTTTCCCCTTAACCCAATCTCAATCCCTCCTCTCCCCTCCGTCCTCTCTCCTTACACCCCGCTTTCCCCTTCCCATCCATCTTTTCTCTCCTTACTCTCTCTCCTTCCTTCCTCATCCCTCTCTCGTACCTTTCCTCTTTTTTTCGCTTACCCCTTTTTCCTTCCTTACTTCCCTCACTTTTCTTCCTTACTCCCCTCTCCTACCTTTCGTACCTACTCCCTGCAACTTCCTACTCCACTCCCCTCTCCCCTTTCTCCTTCCTTCCCCTCTCCCTTCTTCTTCCTTCCCACTCTTCTCCTCTCTCCTTCCTTCGCCATCCTTCGCCACTCCCCTTTCTTTTTCTCCTTCCTTCCTCACTCCATCTCCCCTTCTCCTTCCTACCCCACTCCCCTTTCCTTTCTCCTTCCTTCCCCACTCCCTCTCTCCTTTCCTTCCTTCCCCACTCCTCTAATTTTCTCCTTCCTTCCACTCCCTCTCCTTCTCCTTCCTTCCCCACTCCCCTCTCCCCTTTCCTACCCATATATCTCTCCCCTTCCCTCTCTTCTCCCCCTCCCCCTTCCCTTCCCTTCTGCGGTCTAAATCCAGTCGATCAGGTTACTCGCCATGGGGGGAGGGGGAGAGGGGGGGTGCGTAAGTTCATAACACCTCTGGTAAACACACACTAGTTCCTCGTCCTCCGGGCTGACTCGTTCGATTTTTTCAGTTTTATTTTTATTTTTTTTATTCTTTTTATCGTGTTGTTTCTGTTATTCCGTGTTTGCTTTTTTCTGTGTATCTTATTCGGAAACAACCGAGGGAGCTTTATCTGTTTCTGTTGTTGTTGTTGTTATCATCATCGTTTTTATTATCGTTATTATTGTTGTTGTTGTTGTTGTTGTTAGTAGGAGTAGTAGCAGTAGGATCATCATCATGATTTATCATTATCATTATTGCCATTATTGTTATCACACTTTCTATTAGTAGTAGTATCATCATTATCATTATTCTTATCGTATTCGTACCATCATCATGATTTATCAGTATCATTATTACCATTATTGTTATCACACTTAGTAGTAGTATCATCATTTTTCTTATCGTATTCGTTAGTATCATTATTATTATTATTATTATTATCGTATTCTTTAGCATAATCATTATTATTATCATTATCGTATCCGTTAGTATCATCATTATTATTATCTTATCGTATTCGTTAGTATTATCATTATTATTTTCTTATCGTATTCGTATTCGTATCTTGCTCCCGTTCTTGATTTTGAGCAATGGCCGATAAGGATTAGGCAAAAAAGGCGCGGGGCAATTGCTCGGGAAAGTCGTAAAAGCCCGGCCCTGCGAGACCCTTTGTGCGCGGGGGATTAGGGCGTTTGGCCGAGGTGTCCGACTCCTCCAGAAAGGGATACGTGGGGCTGGATTTCGCCCCGATCCCTCGGTCGCCTTCTCTTGGCGTGCTTCTCTTTCGCTCGCTTTCTCGTTTTTTTTTTTTATTTTTTTTATTTATTTATTTATTTATTTTTTATTCTCATTTGCGGTTGGTTTATTTCTTCTTCGGTTTCTTTTTTTCTTTCTCTTTTTCTCTCTTTCTCTTTTTTTTTTCTCTCTCTCCCGTCTCCCTCTCCCTCTGTCTCCCCTCTCTCCCCCTCCCCTCCCAGTCTTTCCCTCTTTCCCTTTTTCTCCCTCTCCGTGTCATTTCTTCCCTTCTCTCCTTCCCATCTCCCTCCCTCTCGCTCCCTCTTATTCCTTCCTTCCTTCTCCCATTTTCTCTCCCTCCTCTCCTCTCACCCTTCCCTTCTCTCTCCATTTCTCTCTCTCTCTCTCTCTCACTCACACACACACACCACACACACACACACACACTCTCTCTCTTCTCTCTCTCTCTCTCTCTCTCTCTCTCTCTCTCTCTCTCTCTCTCTCTCTCTCTCTCTCTCTCTCTCTCTCTCTCTCTCTCTCCTCTCTCTCTCTCTCTCTCTCTCTCTCTCTCTCTCCCTCTCTTCTCTCTTTCCTCTCATATCAAAGAAAACAGATCAGTCAGTCGTTGATCCTTCATTCTGCCGGTCAGTCACTTGCTCTGCCAGTTAGTTTGGTCAGTCATTGATCTGGCCGACAGCTGGTCAGTTATTGATCGGTTGAGTCGGATGTTCGGGGCATTCAGTCGGATGGGTGAATTTCCCGACGGCCCGGCAGGGGGGGGGGTGCTTCGGGGTGGAGGGGCCGTTCGAGCCATCTGCCTCCGGCGTCGTCGGGGCCGCCTCGGGTTCGGCTCGAAGGCCTGGCTCGCCCCCGCCCTCGGACGCGTCCTCTGGCTCTGCCGGCGGGGGCGGAGGAGGGATGCTGCGCTCGTGTCGTTGTTGTTGTTGTCGTCGTCGTCGTCGTCGTCGTCGTCGTTGCTGCTCTTGTTGTTTTGGTTGTTGTTTTTTATGGTGGTGGTAGTAGTTTTTGGAGTCGTTTTTACGTTTGTTTTTGTTTTTGTTTTTTTCATGTCGCTGGGTGTATATCGCTGAAAATGGTATATCGGTATTGTTTTTTTTATGGCACTGTTATTTTTATGGTCTTTATTTATTTTTCTTGTACTCCTTATTTTTTGGGGGAAAGAAACAACAGCAACAACACCAAACACCAGTAACAAATAAAGTCAACAACTATAAAATAGATATATATATTGACAAGAAGGAGAAGGAGAAGAAGGAGAAGAGGAGAAGAAGGAGAGAAGAGAAGAAGGAGAGAAGGAGAAGAAGGAGAAGAAGGAGAAGAAGGAGAAGAAGGAGAAGAAGAAGAAAGAGAAGGAGAAGAAGGAGAAGAAGAGAAGAAGGAGAAGAAGGAGAAGAAGAAGAGAGAAGGAGAAGAAGGAGAAGAAGGAGAAGGAGAGGAGGAGAAGGAGGAGAAGGAGGAGAAGGAGGAGAAGGAGAGAAGGAGGAGAAGGAGGAGAAGGAGGAGGAGAAGGAGAAGGAGAAGGAGAAGGAGAAGGAGAAGGAGAAGGAGAAGGAAAGGAGAAGGGAGAAGGAGAAGGAGAAGGAGAAGGAGAAGAAGAAGAGAAAGAAGAAGAAGAAGAAGAAGAAGAAGAAGAAGAAGAAAGAAAGAAGAAGAAGAAGAAGAAGAAAGAAGAAGAAGAAAGAAGAGGAGGAGGAGGAGGAAGAGGAGGAGAGAAAAAAAGGAGAATGGGTCCGGGAGTGCATGTGGAAGGGATTTCCGGGGCGCCGCGGACTTGCAGCTTCCTACGCTCGGGGACCGTCGTGGTTCTGCGTCGGGTCCCGAGTTGTGTTTCTATTTATTGGTTGATGTATATACTGGTTGGTTTATTTTCCTTCCTTCCCCCTTCTTTCGTACTTCTTTCCTGTCTTTCTTCTTCCTCCTTCCTTCTCCTATACCTCCTGCGCTCGCGCTATCCCTCCCTCCCTTCACTTCTAAGTCCCAGATTTTATTCCAAGCTTTTCCTCTCCCTTGGGTACTCCTTCCTCCCTCCCTCCCTCCCTCCCTCCCAGTCCTCCGACGTCTCTTCTTGGGTACTCCCTCCTCCTCTCTCCCCTTGGTACTCCCTCCCTCCCAGTCCTCCGACCTCTCCCCTTGGGTACTCCCTCCCGCCCTCTCTCCCTTGTACTCCTCCCTCCCTCTCTCCCTTGGTACTCCCCCCTCCCTCCCTTGTTACTCCCTCCACTTCTCCGTCCCTGACTTCATTCCTACCTCTCTTCCTCTCTCCCTTAGGCACTCCCTCCCTCCCTCATTGACTCCCTCCTACTCCAACTTCCACTCACCCAGATTTTACTTATTCGTTTGTATATTTGTACCACTTTTTTATATTTTTTGTTGGTTGTTAATGGATTTTTAATGAACTAAGCGGTGGCCAGATCTGGTGGTGTTTTGTGCTGTGGTGGTGATGGCTCGTTATATATGGGGCGTGGTGGTGTAAGTGGGTGTTAAGCGGTGTTAAGTGGTGTTGAGTGTCTTCGTGTTGGGGGTTAACTTTTATCGTGTGATGTCACTTTGACTGTGATGGGGCTTTTGTCACGTGACTGACTTCATTTTTTTTTTTTTTTTTTTTTTTTTTTTTTTTTTTTTTGAGTCACTTCTGTATCGTGACCTCATTTATTGCGCGTGGGGTCGCCTCGGTTCTATCGTGTGACGTCACTTACGTTGTATTGGGTCACTTTTATCATGTCACGTCAGTTTTATTGGGAGTATTAAGAGTGAAAAGACTCATGTGTTCTGTACGGATAATAAACCGGGGCTATGAATTGGGTGTGATTGATTAATCCCAAACAGTATGATTAATGCGATATCAAGAAGGATTAGGTATCGTTAAGGCGGATTTGTGAGGAAGCAAGCGGCAGGGAAAGCGGAAGCAAAAAGGACGACCATCTTAATTTGCCAGACATCCTTGCCGGGCCTGGAGTAATTATGCACGTTGCAAGTATCACTGTTATTGTTTTTTTCATTTTTCTCTTATTTTGTGATTGTGGCCTGTTTTCATTTTGTTGTTTCGTTATTGCGGCCTGTTATCTTTTTGTTGTTTCGTTATTGGCCTGTTATCTTTTTATTTCGTTATTGTGGCTTGTTATCTGTTTCGTTATTGTGGCCTGTTACCGTTTTGTTGTTTCGTTATTGTGGCCTGCTATCATTTAGTTACTTCGTTATTGTGGCCTGTTATCATTTTTTGTTTTCGTTATTGTGGCCTGTTATCATTTAGTTACTTTGTTATTGTGGCCTGTTATCATTTTGTTGTTTCGTTATTGTGGCCATGTTATATTTAGTTACTTTGTTACTGTGGCCTGTTATAATTTTGCTGTTATTAATCTCTGTGGCGTTTAATTTTGCTGTTTCGTTATTGTGGCCATTTTGTTTCGTTATTTCCTGTTATCATTTAGTTACTTTGTTACTGTGGCTTGTTATAATTTTTGCTGTTTCGTTATTGTGGCCTGTTATCTCTTTGTTTGTTATTGGGGCCTGCTATTATTTAGTTACTTCGTTTTTGGCCTTTTATCATTTTGTTGTTTCGTTAATGCGGCTTGCTATCATTTAGTTACTTCGTTATTGTGGCATGTTATTTTTTGGTTTCGTTATTGTGGTCTGTTATGTTTTTGTTTCGTCATTGTGGCCTGTTATCATTTTATTGCTTTGTTGTCAGTTTTAGATTGTGTTCTTGTGTCGCCCATAAGTTTTGTCAGTTGGTGCAGTTTCGCTCGAGTTTCGGGTTGGTCCGTTTTTATTCGTCTGACAAAAAGCTTTATTTAAGGATTGGCGTTATTGTTGTGGTTTCTGGAGGTCGGTGCCTTAAAGTGACTCGATTGGGGGCCAGGCGGTCAGGGTGAATGAGGGCGATTAGGGTGAAGCTTTTGTTTCTGAGGGCGGGATTAATAGGGCGGTCGCGATTTCGGGTTCCATTCCCCCTCTCCCCCCCTCCCCCTTCATTAACCTCCCCCGATCCTTTGCTTGCCCGGTCTCCTCCCTATTCTCCCTGTCACCACTCTTTCGCATTTCCATTTTTCCTTCCTGTATTTTCCTTCTATACCTATCCTCTCCTACGTCTCCCCATTCTCATTCCTTCGTAATTTTTACTTTTCCTTCTTTCTTCTTTTCTTCTTCATCTCTCCCTTCGTTCCTTCGAAGCTCCCTTTCAGCCCTTCCATCCCCTCCCCCCCCCCCTTTCCGTCAATTCTTGGCCATTCTTTCCCATCCTCTCACTTTTTCTCCCTTCTCTCCCTTCCTCTTCAGTCTTTTGCATTTCTTTCCTTCTGTACCTCCACTCTTGCGAAGTTCCTACCTCCACCACATTTTTCTTCCCTCACTCCCCCTCCCACTTCTCCTTTTCCCCGATACCCTCCGCTCCCCCCGCCGTCGCTGTAGTTGCGTTGCTCTTTATTTTCCTACTTCCCAATTCTTCCTTTTCCCCTCTCCGTAGCTCCCCTCCCTTGCGGTTCCTCCTTTCCTCCTCTCCGCTCCCCTCCTTGCAGTTCCCCTTTCTCCCATTCCCCCGCTCCCCTTCTGTGCAATTCCCCTCTCCCTAGTTCCTCTCCTCTCTCCGCATTTTCTCCATTTCCCCACTCCCCTCCTTTGCAATTCCTTCCTTCCCCCCCCCTCTCCCCGCTCAATCTCCATCGTAATTCCTCCTCTCCCCCGCTACACTCTTTCGTAAGTTCCTTCCTTTCCCTGTTCCCCTCTTTCGCAAATCTTCATTTCCTTCCCAATTCGGCCCTCCCCCTACTCCCTGCTTCCCTCCATCCCAATTCTTTCTTTCCCCCACTCCTTGCTCCCCTCCGTAATTCTTCCTGTCCCCCGCTCCCCTCCTTCGCAATTCTTTCTCTCCCCCGCTCCCCTCCTTCGCAATTCCTGCTCTCCCCCGCTCTCCTCCATCGCAATTCCTGCTCTCCCCCGCTCTCCTCCTCAATTCCTGCTCTCCCCCTTTCCCCTCCTCCTCGATTCCTGCTCTTCCCCGCTCTCCTCCTCATTCCTTCTCCCCCGGCAATTTCCTCCTCTCCCCCGCTCCCCTCCTTCGCAATTCACTTCGCAATTCCTGCTCTCCCCCCGCTCCCTTCCTCCTCTCCCCCCGCTTTCTCCTCAATTCCTTCTCCCCCGCTCTCCTCCTCAATCTGCTCATCTCCTCCTCAATTCCTCTCCCCGCTCCCCTCCTTCGCAATTCCTCTCTCCCCTCGCTCCCCCCAATCGTTCCTGCTCTCCCCCGCTCCCCTCCTTCAATTTCCTCCCTTCCGTCCCCTCTGGTCCGTCCGCTGTCACTCGCCTCCAGCCCCGCGAGCGTCGCATCTTGGCCCGCTGTATCGGTGTTGCCGCCTGTCGCTGCTATCTCGTCTTATCTCTTCCTCTCCCTCTTCCTCTTTCTTTCTCCCGGAGAAGGGAGAGGGTCGAGGGCGAATCGCGGGGAGGTTTTGAAAGAAGGTCGTTGGGTGAAAGGTTAAGTGAGCTTTCTTTCTCTTTCCCGCTCCTTCTCTCTTGCCTGTCTCCCTCTCCCTTTCTCTTTTCCCCTCGGTGGAATGAGGGGAGAGACGGAGCGAGGGGCGGGGGGGGGGGGTCGGCGAGGGGAGGAAGAGCTGGGCGAGGGTGGGCCGGCGAGGGTGGCCCCGGGGCAGAGGGGAGAGAGGGGAGACCCGGAGGGGAGAGAGGGAAGAGGGGAGGCCCGGCCGAGGGGAGAGAGGGAAGAGGGGAGGCCCGGCCGAGGGGAGAGAGGGAAGAGGGGAGGCCCGGCCGAGGGGAGGAGTTTCCTCACACTGGCTGCTTCAGTGTGTGCTTGGTAGTGGACGGGACAACACCGCTGTGCACGCTCGCGGACCTTAGTTTGTGTCACTTATAAATCGCGGACCGCCCGTGTTAGCGTTCTTACCTCACTTACCCCCCACCCACCCACGCCACCCCCCCTACGCCCATCGCTCGTAGGGGGGCACCGTGGGCGTTGAGGGAATCGGTGGGTACCTGCGTGTGTTTGAGTGTGTGAGCGAGCGGACCCCCGACGTCGTGGCGGTGGAGGTTCCTGCTGGCGGTGGCGGTGGAGGAGGAGGGCCAGACACGCCCATGTTTAGGGGGGAGTCATTGTTCCCTCGAGCGGTGCTGCTGTGGTAGACTTACCCCTTGCCGCCCTTCCGCCCCTTTCCCTCCCTGCTTTCCCCCTTGGCACCCGCTCCCCCTGGGCGCCCCTCCCCCCACTCGCACAGCAGGAACCGTGAAAAGGAGGCAGCAAGACACAGCGAAATTACTGTGACGGTGCGATGTGTATGCCGTGGCCGCCCTCGCCTGCTCGGCCTCTCAAGACTTTTGTAAACAAAGAGAGTGCCGTTTCTCTGTTTTTGTTTTTGCCTTTGTTTATGTGATGTGACACCGCACCTGCGGCACAAAGAGACGGACCAGGTGCATGTGGCACTGCAGGTGGAGTTTTAGCATAGACAAGTGAGATAAGTTGGGTGTTTTTGTGGGTGTTTTTTTGTGTGTGTGCGAGCGCGCCTATGTGTGTGTGTGAAAGAGAGAGAGAGAGAAGAAAGAAAAGAAAGAACGAAAGAGAAAGAAGAAAAGAAAGAAAGAAGATGAGAGAGAGAGAGAGAGAGAGGAGAGAGAGAGAGAGAGAGAGAGAGAGAGAGAGAGAGAGAGAGAGAGAGAGAGAGAGAGAGAGAGAGAGAGAGAGAGAGGAGTGAGAGAGAGGTGACCTGAGCAAAGCATGGCACTGTACGAGGGGCCAAATGCACGCCCGCTCACCCTCTCGCCCTCAAGTGGCCGGAGTGGCTTGATCAATAACACACGTGCCACAGTTGGCATACACGAATTCTAGTGGCACGCCCAGGGACGACACGTAACTCGCGGGCGGAAGGATCGGGTTGGGTCCTCCTCGGCTGAGCTCAACTGAGGGGCATGCTGGAGAGCCCTGGATCTTTTCACGCACGCACACGTACATTCGCCCATGGGCACGCTTGCGCGAACACACACACACGCACACACACACACACACACACACAACACACACACACACACACACACACACACACACACACACACACACACACACACACACACACACACACACACACCACACACTCTCTCTCTCTCTCTCTCTCTCTCTCTCTCTCTCTCTCTCTCTCTCTCTCTCTCTCTCTCTCTCTACACATATACTCCATGCAACTAATCATACACAGTCACACACACACGCACCCACACCAAGCCTAACACAACAATGTATATATGTATCCGCGCCATTACACGAAGCATACGATAGGACGAGGAACAGGCAATGGAAGTGTGTACCCTATTTTACCCGCCTCTCGCACCCGCCCCTGCGTGGGAGTCTCTCAACTGGCCTGTCTGCAGGATCTCCTTCTGGGAAGTACGCTTCTACGTTCTTACACTGTGAGTTGTGTTTGTGTCTGAGAGCGAGAGAGGGAGAGAAAGGAAGGGGGAGAGGGAGAGGGAGTGGGAGTGGGAGTGGGTGAGAGAGAAAGAGGGAGTGGGAGAGAGTGGAGTAGAGAAGAGAGGAAGAGGGAGTGGGAAGAGAGGAAGAGGAGTGGGAGAGAGGATGGGAGAGAGGAAGAGGAAGAGGGAGTGGGAGAGAGGAAGAGAAGAGGAGTGGGGAGAGAGGAAGAGGAAGAGGGAGTGGGAGAGAGGAAAGAGGGAGTGGGAGAGAGAGGAGAGAGAGGAAGAGGGAGTGGGAGAGAGGAGAGAGGAGTGGAAAGGGATGGATGAGAGTGAGGTGAGAGAGTGAATGAGAATAAGAGAGAGATATGAAGAGAGATAGAGAGAGAGAGAGGAGAGAGAGAGAGAGAGAGAGAGAGAGAGAGAGAGGAGAGAGAGAGAGAGAGAGAGAGAGAGAGAGAAGAGAGAGAAGAGAGAGAGAGAGAGAGAGTGAGAAGAGAGAAAGAGAGAGAGAGGAGAGAGAGAGAGAGAGAGAGAGAGAGAGAGAGAGAGTGAAAGAGAGAGAGAGAGAGAGAGAAGAGAGAGAGAGAGAGAGAGAGAGAGAGAGAGAGAGAGAGAGAGAGAGAGAGAGTGAAAGAGAGAGAGAGAGAGAAGAGAGAGAGAGAGAGGAGAGAGAGAGAGAGAGAGAGAGAGAGAGAGAGAGAGAGAGAGAGAGAGAGAGAGAGAGAGAGAGAGAGAGAGAGAGAGATGAGAGAGAGAGAGAGAGAGAGAAGAAGAGAGAGAGAGATGAAGAGAGAGAGAGAGAGATGAAGAGAGAGAGAGAGAGAGAAGAGAGAGAGAGAGAGAAAGAAGAGAGAAGAGAGAATGAAGAGAGAGAGAGCATTGTATTTTCAGATATTGATATATTCGCGCGTCATTTTGTGTTGAAACACGATATTAATGATAGTACTTCATCGACTATTGGTATTTTTGATGGTGACAGTAACAATGTCCTTGATGTCACGTTTTAAATTAATTCCTTTTATTTATGTTTGTTATTATTATAAACAGTATGATTATTATTGCCATTACTATCATCATCACCCTTATAATCATCATTATTATCATAGTGATAATGATTTACCTCGAAAAGGAGTGGGATATCCTTCATCAGAATTTAATGGAGTCTCTGCACTTTCGCACAAGAAAATTAAGTTATTTTTTTTATGCCATCCCCCCCATTCTCGGCATCCAGCCCCTCCCCCTTCCTTATCTTTTTCTCCCCTCCCCTCCTCTGTTATTTATACCCCTTCACTTCCCCTTGTGCCAGCCTTCCTATCCCCTCCTTCGTCTCCTCCCTTTTTATATGCCCCTCCTCCCATCCCCTTCTCATTATTATCCCCCTTACTTCTCTCTCTACCTGGCACCTTTCCCCTCTGCCCCCCCCCCTTACCTCTCCTCTCTACCCTGCCCCTTACATTACATCCCCCTCCTACCCGCCTTCCACTCCCCTCCTTCCCCTGCTCCTTACCACTCCCCTCCTCCTCCCCAGCCCCTTACCTGACCCGTCTGTCCCTCCCCCCTGCCATTACCACTCCCTTCCTCCTCCCCTGCCCTTACCTCCCTCCCTCTCCCTCTCCTTCCCTTACCACCCCTTCCTCCTCCTCTCTCCCCTGCCCCTTCCACCCCCTCCTTCCCTCCCCTCCCCCTTACCACCCTCCCCTTCCTCCCCTGCTTACCACACCCGTCTCCCCCTTACACTCCAAGCTGGCAGTATAGTCTCCGAGATTCCCCAGTGATAAGGCTCAGCGCTAGTGGTCTTTATTTTGAGGACATTTTATTCCAAGGCATTTAATATCCGGTAAACTCTTCTCTGTTCTCCCTCTCCCTCTTTCCGTTTGACGCTGGTTTCTTTTTCTCTTTCTTGGGATTTTCTTTTCGTGTTTCCTGCTCTTTCTTTGGTCCTTTTTTTTCTCTTTCTTGTTTTTTTTTTTTTTTATCTTCCTGTACTTTCTTTGGTCTTGCTTTTCCCTCTTTATAGTTTGCTTTTCGACCTTTCCGGTATTTTGATTTTATATTATCCTTTTGAATCTTCCTCTTTTCCGTTTATTTTAAGGTTTCTCTCTTTCCATTCCCTTTCGCTCTTCCTCTCCCTTTTCCTCTCCCTCTCCCTCTCCCTCTCCCACTTCCAGCCTTTCTCTCTCTCTCTCGTTTTTTTCTGTTAATCTCTCTGCGCCATTGCTGTTGGATGGGTTTTAAAACCCGTCATTTTCTAGAAATCTTGTGTAAATGGAAATCTGCATATTCATGTTTTTAGGTCAAGTGGGGAAGATGAATGTGGAGAGGGAGGGAATGTAGGAATAGAATGATGGAAACGGGGTAAGCATAGGGGCGGTGTTGGAAATACACGCGAAGGTATAGATAAACAAATTTTCACAGTATGCACGCACGCGCGCACCGAACACGCTCTCTCTCTTTGATGACTCTCTCTCTCTCTCTCTCTCTCTCTCTCTCTCTCTCTCTCTCTCTCTCTCTCTCTCTCTCTCTCTCTCTCTCTCTCTCTCTCTCTCTCTCTCTCTCTCTCACTCACTCTCTCTCTCTCTCTACATCTCTCATCTCTCTCTCACTATATATTACACACTCTACACTACATACTGCATACATACTACATACATACTACACACTACATATACAGTATACACTACACGCAAACAGTACATACACAAGGGATAGGATGGTGTATTCTTTCGAACTTATTTGACAGAGTACATGGCTTTCCGAACCTCGGTCCGTGGTCGACACTCCGTTCGCGTGTCGACCCCCAGCCGCGCCTGTTACCACTATACCACTGATACCCCGGTTATATAATGCTGTATATATATGTATGTATGTATTTATGTATGTGTGTGTGTATATCAATTTCTCATGGCTAGAAGGAAGGAAAAGGCAGAGGGATGAATAAAGAAAAGGCAGAAACGGAGAGCGAGGTAATGGGATGCCATTATCTACCTCATGCAATTTGCTCTCTGAGTTTACTTACTGTTTTTGTATTTGGAAGATGCCGGTTTTGTGGGAGGACAGGGGGGGGGGTATAGATAAGAGGAAGGGTGAAAAGGAAGAGGTGGATAAAATGTAGGAAATGAAGGTAGAGGGAAAAGCGATAGTTGAGGAAACTCTCATTCTCTCTCTCTCTCTCTCTCTCTCTTCTTCTCTCTCTTCTCTCTCTCTCTCTCTCTCTCTCTCTCTCTCTCTCTCTCTCTCTCTCTCTCTCTCTCCTCTCGTCTCCCTCCTCCTCTCTCTCTCTCTCTCTCTCTTCCTCTCTCTCTCTCTTCTCTCTCTCTCTCTCTCCTCTCCTCTCCCCTCCCTCCTTCCCCCCTCTTCCCTTCCCTCCCTTCCCTTCCCCTTTCCCTTCCTTCCCACTCCCTCCCTCCCTCCCTTTCTCCTACCAACCCTTCCTATCCTCCCTCCCTTTCTCCCATTTTATCTCCCTCCCCCTCCCTTCTTCCACCTTACCTACCATCCTTCCTTCCCTCCCTCTCCCCAACTTTCTCTTTCTTTACGTTTCCCCGTTTCTTGTCTCTGCTTTCCCCCAGCTGGCCCGCGCCTCTGTCCCCTTCCCCAGCCGCCTCATATCGCCTCCCATTTTAGCCACAGGAAGGCGTTACCGAGAGCGTTACGAAGCGGCGTTACTCGGGGGTGAAGTTGTAGCTCGAGGCCGGAATAAAGTCTAATGGCCTGTTTAGGGTGACGCTAACGCTCACGCTGGCCGGAGCTGTAAACCATGCCGTGGCGGCTGTTGGTCCTTTAGGGCTTAGGGAGGGAGGGGAGGGGGAGGGGGCGGGGGAAGGGAGGGGGAGGTAAGGGGTGGGGATGGAGGAGAGGGAGTGGGGATGGGGAAAGAGCGAGAATGGAAAGCGAGGTGGAAGAGGAGGGAGAGAAGAAGGAAGAAAGAGAGGATGGGTGGCCTTAGCTGTGGGGGATTGTATTTTTAATCGTCCTATAAAATCGTGTTGTTTGTGCTGTTCCTCGCGGGTTGTTTTAAATGTTTGATATGTGCTGTTTTCCGAATTTCCTTTCGAAAAGCTGTTTAGCCCCGAACACCCCGCGTTCCCATGCCTCTCCTGCCTCGCCTCATCTCGCGGCAACAACAACGAGAAAAGAATCACGCTTCGTTGAGCAGAATACATTGATGTCTTCCCCCCACCCCCTCCGCCCCCTTCTTGATTCCCCAATCCCCCTCCTCTTTCCCAGTACATCCTTCCAGTTCCTTCCTTCATACTTCTCCCTTCCTCGCTCTCTCTCCCTCTTCCCCCATTGCGGCCATCTTCCTATCTCCTTATCTCCCGTTCTCCTTTCTTCCCCTCCACTACCTCCATCTTCTCTTCCCCGCGTCCCCTCCATTTTCCATTTCCTTCCCCTTTACGGCTCTCCTCCTTCCCCCTTCCTCCTTCCTCCTTCCTCTTCCTCCTCCTGCGAGCGCCGCGATTGAAACTCCTTGAAAGGCAACCGAAGGATCTCGAAGAAAGAAGGCGATAACCAGGACTTGTTGGGGGCTGGAAGACAGGCATGGTGGGGGGGGGGGAGATCACAGGAGGAGACGGGCGGGGAGGGTGGCGAAGACGGACACACGGGGAAATAGGAGACGAAACAGATGGAGATAGGAGACGAGGCAGACAGGAGGATAGGAGACGAAAGACACGAATAGGAGAACGGGGAAATAGGAGACGAAAGACACGGAAATAGGAACGATGGAAAGGAGACGCACGGAAATAGGACGAGACGGAAATTACGGACGATACGGAAAACGAAAGACACGGAAATAGGAGACGAAACGGAGATAGGAGACGAAAGATACGGAAAGAGACGAAACGACTGGGAATAGGAGACGAAAAATACAGAGGAGACGAAAGACACGGAAATGGAGACGAAACAGGAAATAGGAGCGAAAGACACGAAATAGGAGACGGAACACGGAAATAGGAGACGAAAGACGGGAGAATAGAGACGAAAGACACGGAAATCGAAAGAACGGAAAGGAGACGAACAGAACGGAAATAGGAGACGAAAGATACGGAAATAGGAGACGAAGACACGGAAATAGGAGACGAAAGACACGGAAATAGGAGACGAAAGACACGGAAATAGGAGACGAAAGACACGGTAAAATAGGAGACGAAAACAGACTGGGAAATAGGAGACGGAAAAATACAGAAATAGGAAGACGAAAAGACACGGAAATAGGAGACGAAACAGGCTGGGAAATAGGAGACGAAAGACACGGAAATAGAGACGAGACACGGAAATAGGAGACGAAAGATACGTAAATAGGAGAGACGGAATAAGAGACGAAAAGACACGGAAATAGGAGACGAAAGACACGGAATAGGAGACGAAAACACGGAAATAGGAGACGAAACAGACACGGAAATAGGAAGACGAAAGGAGACACGGAAATAGGAGACGAAAGACACGGAAATAGGAGACGAAAGACACGGAAATAGGAGACGAAACAGACACGGGAATAGGAGACGAAACACACAGAAATAAGAAACGAAACACACACAAATAGGAGACAACACAGACACAAGAGGATGACAGACATGGGCAAGCGCATGCACAGAAGCAGACAGACAAAGGGCGAATAAGGGAGAGAGAGATATGATAATTGAATGCATGGATGTAGTTGTTTACACAAGATAGTTACCAATGCAAACAATATTCTGTGTATTCAGAGGCGAACCGAAATTGTACAGTTTGGTGCTTCATTTGCCAGTTATTGTACCTTTTATTTTTGTCTCTCATTCTTTGGTGTTCTCTTCTTTCTTTCCCTCTTCTTCATTTGTTTGATCGTGTATTTCTTCTAGGTATGTCTCCTTTTCTTTTCTATTCACTTAATGTTTTTTTTCTTTATTTCATTCCCACCTCCCCCCCCCCCCAAAAAAAAAAAAAAAATCTTTTATTTGCCTCCTTTTTTTTACCTCCTAGCCTTTGTACCTCCACACCTACGCAAGAAGCAAGAGAGTGACCTTTCTTTTTCTGCCCCCACCTCTCTCTCTCTCTCTCTCTCTCTTTCTTTCTTTCTTTCTTTCTTTCTTTTCTTTCTTTCTTTCTTTCTTTCTTTCTTTCTCTCTTCTCCTCTCTCTCTCTCTCTCTCTCTCTCTCTCTCTCTCTCTCTCTCTCTCTCTCTCTCTGCTCCTCTCTCTCCATCCCTCCCTCCCTCCTCCCTCCCTCCTCTCACTCCTCACTCCTCCCTCCCTCCCTCCCTCCCTCCCTCCTTCCCCCTCCTCCCTTCCCCTCCCTTCCTCCCTTCCCCCCCCTCTCCTTCCCTCCTCCTCCCTTTCCTCCCTTCCCCCTTCCCCTTTTCTCTCCAATCTCTCCTTTATCTCCAAAAATGACGCGGCGCAGGCAAGGAGGCGTTGATGACAATGACGTGCAACGCGAATCCTCCGCGAATGTCAGACGATGACAGCCGAGCCAGTCATCCAGCCGAGACGGATGAGCGGGAGGGTGGGTGGGGTAGGGGGGGTGGAGGGAAGGGGGTGGAAGGAAAGGGGGAAGGATGGAGGGAGGAGGGAGGGATGGGGGGAATGGGGTTTGGAGGGAAGGGAGGAGGGAGGGATGGGGAATGAGGTTGTGAAGGGGAAAGGGAGGAGGGGGGATGGGGGGAAAGGGGTTGTGGAAGGGGGAAGGGGAAGGGAGGGATGGGGGGAAAGGGGTTGTGGAAGGGGATGGATGAAAGGAGGGAAGGGGTTAATGAAAGAGGAAGAGAGGGATGAGGGGAGGGAGGGAGGGATGGGAAAGGTTGATGGGAGGAGAGAGGATGGAGGAAGGGGAAAGAGGAAGAGAGGAATGGATTGAAGGAGGGAGGGAAGGGGAAAGGGGAGGTAAGGGGTGGAAGGAAGGAGGTGAAGGGAAACAGGGTAGAGGAAAGGAGGGGAGAGCAGCGGAGAGAAAAGTAGGTGAGGGAGGGGTAGGAGGAGGATGAAGGGGTGATGGGAGAGGAAGAAGGGAGGGATGACGGGAGTGGAGGAGTGGAGGAGTGGAGGAGGAGCTGGGAGGTTGGAGGGTGGCAGTGGGAGGGGGCGGGAGGTGCACCAGTTGGTAATGTGATAATTTTTCTTTCATTGATTTATCATTTTCTTTTGTTATTATCATTGTTATTGAATCTACTATTGCTTATTTATTATTTACTGTCACCGTTGTTTTACTCATGTAACATTACTTTATCTCCTTGATTAGTAATATAAAGGCGAGATTATCATTATCATTAAGAGAGATTTCAAAACCTTTATCTTTCAATTTATAGCCACTAGATTTATGAATCATTTTATTAATTTACACTTTTTATTTCCTGATGCAAGAGAGTGCCCTGAGCAGGAATGCTGTATCAACCTTTTTTAATAAACATCGCTGTGTTATTAGTGTTAATTACATGAGCGCCTCGTCATGAAATCTGGCATGTTCTTCATCAGCAAGTTGCCCCAAGGGTTTTTTTGTATATGGTAATGATCATGAGGATGTTCATTTGCTTTATTACCTTTCCTGGTGTTATTATTATTATTATTATTGTTATTGTTGTTGTTGTTATTATTATTATTATTATTATTATTGTTGTTGTTGTTGTTGTTGTTGTCGTTGTTGTTGAATTTTAAGTTTTCGGTGCTGGTGTTCTTGTACTTGTTGGTTTCGGATATTGTTACATATTATTTTCATCTGATTGATATTCATCGGGTGTTTTGTTTGTGACATTTTTGAACGACCATTCTTAGCATTGTCGGTTTTTAGAAATCGGTCTGGTTTATTTACTTGTTTGTTTATGCATTTGTTTGGGTAAAGGGTGCTTGTAAGTTGGATAACGTTAAATGTTTGTGTGTGTGGCGGAGGGAACAGCTGAGTAGATTTTGGTGGTGCGTTCATAAGTAGAGATGAAAGTGGATTAACAACGGAGGTCTGAATTTGACACTTATAGTTCTGTCAGTTGTCAATTATCATGATTATTACTATGGACTATTTTTTATGTTTTTCCCTTTTTTGGATCTAATATATACTTGCTCTAGTAATGCACTCCACAACTCCGGCACCACTGTCATCACGACCACAGACTACATTTCCATCACAAAAGCGGGAGGACCTCTCACCACCACACCGCTTATACTTAGCACCCCTCCTCCCCCCCGTGCCGTCTCCCCCCATCTATCCATCGCTTTCCTCCTCCTATCACCCCTTACCTCCCCCCCCCCCATTTCCTCCTGCCGTCTCTTCTCCCTTTCCCTCTCCTCCTCCACCCAATCATTCTCACTCTGTCTCCCTCCTCCTCTTGCTTTCCCCCAAGCCTCCACTTCTTCAGTTCCTTCCTCCCTCCCCCCCCCCCTCCCGACTTATCCGTCCTCTCCACGTCTCCCGACTTCCTTCACTCCCTTCCTCCCTCCCTCCTCCCCCCTCCTCCCACTCCCTTCCTCCCCCCCCCTCCACTTCCTCACTCCCTTCCTCCCTCTCCTCCCCCCCTCCTGACTTCCTCACTCCCTCCTTCCTCCCCCTCCTCCCCCCCCTCCCGACTTCCTCACTCCCTTCCTCCCCCTCCCCTCCTGACTTCCTCACTCCCTTCCTCCCTCCCCCCACCTCCCCCCCCCTCCCCGCTGCCTCTCCTCCGAGGCCCCGGAGCCCCACATCGCTCATCACATCCGCTTGAGGGAGGAGATAAGGAGGTTGTGAGGGACTGCGCCTCACCTGCTCTCTCGCTCTCTCGAAAGGCCGCCGGGTCACGCACGCACGCGCGCACGAGCCGACGTGCCGCTCACATGTACTGCACGCGGGCGGGGAGGGAACAGTCATGCAGCGTGCTTGCATTGTGTGCCGGGGCGCTCTGCGGGGAGGATGGCTGCTTTTATGTTTTTTTTTATTTGTGTGTTGTGTTTTTTATTTATTGTTATTATTATATTTTTTATTATTATTTATTATTATTTTCTTATTATTCTAGTTGTTGATATTGTCTACTACTACTACTATTACTCTTTACTGTTACTATTACTATACTATTACTATTAACTATTACTACTACTACTACTACTACTACTAACTACTACTACTACTACTACTACTACTACTACTACTACTACTACTACTATACTACTACTACTACTACTACTCCTCTCCCCCCTCCTTCTCCTCCCCTCCTCCTCCTCCTCCTCCTCTCCTCCTGCTGCTGCTGCTGCTGTTTTGTTTTGTTGCTGTTGTTAAAGTGGCAAATTTTATCATTATCATTCTTATCCTATTTATTTTTCTTTTTTATTATATTTGTTTTTTTTATTGTTTTTGTTAATTATTGAATGTGTTACTTCCTATATGGGCACAGTATTTATGTTGCTCAAATTCTCTACCGTTCTATTAATCTCTTATTGCTGTTAATGTGCTAGTCCTCATCTTCATCACCATCGCCGCCCCCTCCTTCCATAATTTCCCATCATTATGATTTATAATCCTTCTCGTTCCCCGTTGCTATTATAATTAATTGCGAATCCTGTCTAGGATAAATAGAANTATCCACACTCTAATCACTCACTCCATAAACACCTACTCAATCATCTACCAATTACACCACTCCTCCCACCACGTGTGTGTGTATGTATAACCTCCAATAATATATAAATATTCATCCACCTCCTCAGTCCCCTTTCCATACTCTCACTTCCTACCTTCCTAACATCCTACCCTCCTACCCCTTTAATCCCTCTATAATAACCTGC
>NW_020869525.1:68865-73865 GCF_003789085.1 Penaeus vannamei | reverse complement strand
TCTCTGTCCTCTGTCTCTGTCTCTGTCTCTGTCTCTGTCCTCTGTCTCTGTCTGTCTGTCCTCTCTGTCTGTCTCTCTCTCTCTCTCTCTCTCTCTCTCTGCTCTCTCTCTTCTCTGTCTCTGTCTCTGTCTCTGTCTCTGTCTCGTCTCTGTCTCTGTCTCTGTCTCTGTCTCTGTCTCTGTCTTATTGTCTCGTGTCTTTGTCTCTGTCGTCTGTCTCTGTCTGTCTGTCGCTCTGTCTTCGTCATTTCGTTTGGCTCCCTCTCTTCTCTCCCTCCTCTGTTCTCTCCCTCTTTTGCCATCGTCACGCTTTGTCTCCTTCTCTCTTCCTCCTCCCGTCTCGTCTCCTCTTCCCTTTTCTCCCTCTTTTCTCTGTCGTTATCCCCTTTCTCTCGTCGTCTCATCCCTTCTCCATGCTGCCTGATCATACCTCACCTCGTCTTCTCTCTTCCTCTTCTCGCTCTCGTCTCTCGTCATCTCTCTCTTTGTCTCTGGTCTCTGTCTCTGTCCTCTGTCGTCTGTTCTCTGTACTCCTGTTCTGTTCTCCTCCTTTGTCTCTGTCTTTGTCTGTCTCTGTCCTGTCTCTGTCTGTCTCTGTCTCTGTCTCTCTCTCTCTCTCTCTCTCTCTCTCTCTCTCTCTCTCTCTTCTCTTCTCTCTCTCTCTCTCTCTCTCTCTCTCTCTCTCTCTCTCTCTCTCTCTTCTCTCTCTCTCTCTCTCTCTCTCTTTATACTTTGACGCTTACACCACACTCTCTGTACTATTTGTTAAAAAATGGTAAAGTTCTTTATCTAATATACCTGATTTCCTTAAAAGGAAGTCTGTAAAAAAAATGAATGTAAAAATTCTTCAACCTGAATTTTCTATTTTAAAAAAATAACATCTATTTATGTATATTGTATGTGTGTGTGTGTATATATAATATATACATATATATGTATATATATATATATATAATATATATATATATATATATATATAATATATATATATATATACAAACAATTTTAGAAGAAAAGAAAGAAAGATTTTTAATTCCTGATTTCTCAAAAGAAACAGTGTTTCTAACATTCCAGATTTCCTTCTAGATTTAAACCTGCCTTACTTCTTCGTGTATAAAAAAGAAGTAATATTTTACTAAGGTAATTTCGCGTTACTTACTCCTCAAGTAGGTAATCCATCATATAACGTACATTTAGATGCCTTGTTGAATAGACTTCAGTTTCTGAAATGATTTTTAGCAATTGTTCAGGCTATTGTACCAATGTTTGCGCGGAGATAAAGCTCTGTATGACCGTCTGTGCTTGTTCATGCTTGGATGTCTGCTTGCCATTCTGCTTAGCGCACTCACCTTTCCCCCTCCCCCCTCCCCTTCCCTCTAGCTTTTATTCGTCTTTTCTCTCTCTCTATTCTTCTGCTTTTTTTTTTTTTTTCTTCGTTTTCTGTCCTTTTCGCTTTCTGATTCTCTTTTTCTGTTTCGTTTGTTTGTTTTGTTGTTCGTTTCCTCTGTGTATTTTTCCTTTTTTTCTCTTTTCTCTCTCTCTCTCTCTCTCTTTCCTCTAAGTTCTCGTTTTTCGTTCGTTTCACTGTGTCTTTTTTTTTTTCTCTCTCTGTCTCCTCTCTCTTTCTCTCTCTCTTCTCTCGGTTTCATTTCTCTTTAGTTTTCGTCTTTTCTCCTCGTCCTATACTTTTGTCTTTATCTTTCATTTTCTCTATATTTTCCTTTTTCCCTTGCTCTTTCCCGTTCCCATTTCTATTTCTATTTCTGTTTCTCCTTCTCCTTATCATTTTCTTTCTCTTTCTCTTTCTCTCTCATTCTCTTATTCTATAGAGAGAAGTGGAGAGAGAGATTCCATACTTTTATATTTTTTTTCTATTTTTTTCTGCTTTAACATTTTCCAACCTATCTCTTAGAATTTATATTTAACTCTTCACAATTCATGAATCTTCATATCTTTGTAAATATTCACTTCATTCATTTGCTACTATACCAATTTATATTCACTTCATGTTCTTCCTTTGCTTCATATCTGCTTCAGCTTTGCTTAATTTTTGCTTCATTTATTTATTCGTTCATAATATTCACACTTCATAGCTTCATAAATTAGCTTCATACATGAATTTAATCCCTCAAACAAAAGTATTTCTCAAAATTACTAATATCGGGTCGTTCTACATTTTTTTCTCTCTTTTTTTAATCATAGACTAAGTTATTTATCTATTTTTTCTTCTTAAAACTCTAAGAAACATTCATATTCTTTATATAACTTTGAAAGGGAATTTATAGTTCGTCTATAATCAACTCTTGCATTATGGGTAATTCAAACTGTCGTTAATCATTTGTTTCGTTATGTATAGTTTCAAATATAAGTCGTAAAATCATAAGTCATAAGTCCATGTCAAGTTCGTAAGTCATCATCATAAATCGTAAGACATAGGTAAAGAAGTCATTTAGTCACTAATCAATAAGTCGAAAGTCATGAGTCATAAGCCATAAGTCATAAGGTCATAATCATATAGTCATTAGTCATTTTTGTGGACCTTAAATTCAGGTCAAGTAACAGATAATTACTATTTTTGTGTCTTTGTACTGAATTAATTATCAGGGGAAAAAATTACAGTGCTTTTGGGTAATTGCTTCCGCTGAAATTATCACCATAAAGTGTTTTATTGATGTCATAAAACGAAGGTATTTTGAAGCATATATATATGTATCGGATGGAAGTCATGAAAGAAAAGTTATATTTGTTGCGTTCCCATGATTGGTGAATGGGTATATCGGTACTGGCGTATAGGGAATATGCTTCTGGTGTGTTTCTCCCTTGACGACCAAATGTATGAAGAAATAGCGGATATACACTTTTTTGAACTGTATTGAGGGGATATGCCAATAGCTTATTAGCATTATCTTACACAACGCACGGGGCAATACCAACACGATACACATGGACACACACACAGGCCGCTCCAGGGCTGGCGACCCCACGGCTACACAAGGAGCACAAAACACACACCACAAACAAAACACAAACACACACACACACACACACACACAACGCAAACCACACGCATACACACGGGAACGACACCACACACACACCACCACACACAACACACACATCGCCTGAGTCACACACACACAACACACACACACTACACACACAGTTTCCTACACACACACGCACACACACAACACACAGCACACACTAGACTATACATATTAATAGCATACAACACAAATTCCTCAAAACACACACTTCTACACACATATAATACAATCTATGTCTATCTTATCTATCTATCTTATCTTTCTCTATCATCTATTCCTATCTATCTATCTATCTATCTATCTCTATCTATCTCTATCCTATTATCTATCTATCTATATGTCTCTATCTATCTATCCTATCTATCTATCTATATGTCTCTATCTATCTATCCTATCTATCTATTATCTATGTCTCTATCTATCTATCCTATCTATCTATCTATATGTCTCTATCTATCTATCCTATCTATCTATATGTCTCTACTATCTATCCTATCTATCTATATGTCTCTATCTATCTAATCCTATCTATCTATCTATATGTCTCTATCTATCTATCCTATCTATCTATATGTCTCTATCTATCTATCCTATCTATCTATATGTCTCTATCTATCTATCCTATCTATCTATCTATGTCTCTATCTATCTATCCTATCTATCTATATGTCCTCTATCTATCTATCCTATCGTAGTCTATATCTCTCTATCTATCTATCCTATCTATGCTATATCTCTCTATCTATCTATCTCTATCTATCTATATGTCTCTATCTATTATCCTATCTATCTATCTATATGTCCTCTATCTATCTATCCTATCTATCTATCTAACATCTATCTATCATCTATCTATCTGTCTATATGTCTCTATCTATCTATCCTATCTATCTATCTTGTTATATCTTCTATCTATCTATCTATCTATATGTCTCTATCTATCTATCCTATCTCTCTATATGTTCTCTATCTATCTTCTATCCTTATCTATCTATCTAATGTCTCTAATCTATCTAGTCCTATCTATCTATCTATAATGTTCTCTATCTATCTATCCTATCTATCTTATATGTCTCTATCTAATCTATCCTATCTATCTATCGAATATCTCTATCTATCTATCCTATCTATCTATATGTCTCTATCTATCTATCCTATCTATCTATATGTCTCTATCTATCTATCCTATATCTATATGTCTATCTATCTATCTATCTATCTATCTATCTATCTATCCTATCTATCTATCTATCTCTATCTATCTATCCTATCTATCTATCTATAATGTCTCTAT
This sequence comes from Penaeus vannamei, assembly GCF_003789085.1. NCBI lineage: Eukaryota > Metazoa > Arthropoda > Malacostraca > Decapoda > Penaeidae > Penaeus > Penaeus vannamei. The sequence goes on along the minus strand of NW_020869525.1, from coordinate 69,524 downwards.
CTATCTATCCTATCTATTATCTATATGTCTCTATCTAATCCTATCCTATCTATCTATCTATCTCTATCTATCTATCCTATCTATCTATATGTCTCTATCTATCTATCCTATCTATCTATCTATATCTCTCTATCTATCTATCCTATCTATCTATCTATGATGCTCTATCTATCTATTCTATCTATCTATCTATGTCCTCTATCTATCTATCCTATCTATCTATATGTCTCAATCTATCTACCTTATCTATCTATCTATATGTCTATCTATCTATCTATCTATCTATCTATTTCCTATCTATCTATCCTATCTATCTATCTATATGTCTCTATCTATCTATCTATCCTATCTATCTATCCTATGTCTATCTATCTAATCTATCTAGTCTTCTATTTCTATCTATCTATCTATCTATCTTACTATATGTCTCTATCTATCTATCCTATCTATCTATATCTATCTATACCTATCTTCTCTATCTCTATCTATCCTATCTATCTATCTATATCTCTATCTATCTATCCTATCTATCTTATGTCTCTATCTATCTATCCTATCTATATCTATCTATGATCCTATCTATCTATCCTATCTATCTATCTATATGTCTCTATCTATCTATCCTATCTATCTATCTATCTATCTCTATCTATCTATCC
>NW_020869525.1:52011-60308 GCF_003789085.1 Penaeus vannamei | reverse complement strand
TATATATATGATTTATTTATATAATATTCGTTATAGTTATATAATATATATTTGCGTATTATATATTAGGGTTGTGTGTGTGCGTGGTGTGTGTGTGTGTGTTGGTGTGTGTCTGTGTGTGTGTTGTGTGTGTGTGTGTGTGGTGTGTGTGTGTGTTTGTGTGTATGTGTGGTGTGTGTGTGTGTGTTGTGTTGTGTGTGTGTGTGTGTGTGTGTTGTATGTATGTGTGTGTGTGTGTGTGTGTGTGTGTTGTGTTAACAGACAGGTAAAAGGTAGAGAGACATTAGCAAGGAGAGAGCAAAAGAAATCAATAAAGAATTACACTTTCTTGAGATTTTTAGAAATTATCATTGCTAAAGCATATCCATTTCCTTCGTAAGTTGTTTTGCTTCCATGTTATTGTCTTTCATCACTTGTTATTATATCCCATCTTTGGTTTCTTTTATCATTCGTTCCTTTATTTTTGTCATTTATTTCTCGCTTTCTCTTATCCTTCTTTCTCCAGTCGTCAACATTTTTGTCTATTCCCATCTTCCTGCAAGGAGAAGCACGCAATTTTTCCCTCCTCCATCCCCTCCTTCGCCCTCCTTTTCCCCCTCACTGAGCTCCGCATTCTTTCCCCTCTTTTCGTTTTCCCCTTTCATTTTTCTCCCTCCCATCCTTTCCTTCTTCCCTCCTCCTCTCCCTATTCTTCCCTTCCCTTGTCTCCCACACCTTTCCTATTCCCTTTCTTCTCTCTTCAGTTCTCTTCCCTTCTTTCCCTTCTCTCCCTCATTTTCCTTTCTCTCCCCTTCTTCCCTTCTCCTCTCCCTTCCCTTCCTTTCTCCCTTATTTCCCCTCACTCCGCCTTCTTTCCCTCTTTTCCTTTACCTTCCCCTTCCCATTCCTTCCCTCTCCCTCCTTTCTCCTTCCTCTCTCCTCCTATTCTTCCTTCCCTTGCCTCCCTCCCTTTCCTATTTCCCTCTCTTCTCTTAATTTTCCTTGCCTTCTCTTCCCTTTCCCCTCTTTCCCTTCTCTCTCCTTCCTTCTCTTCCCCTTTTTTCCCTTGCCTCCCTTCTCTTCCTTAACCTCTCTTCCCTGCTCCAAGCTCTCTCTCTCTCTCTCTCTCTCTCTCTTCTCTCTTCTCTCTCTCTCTCTCTCTCTCTCTCTCTCTCTTCTCTCTCTCTCTCTCTCTCTCTTCTCCTCTCCTCTCTCTCTCTCCATCTCCCTTCATCTTTTCTCGTCCTTCCCTCTTCCATCCTACCCTTACCCTGGCATAAGCCTATGCTGTTCCCTCTCCTCGCCTCTCTTCTCCTCCCCTCACCCCTTTTTTTCCCTTTCTCTACCTTCCCACTGCCACCTTTAGCCTCTGCCTCCCTTTCTTTATCTTTCTTTTTCAATCATTATTTATTTTTCGATTGGTCTTTCTTTTCTTTATTCATTCCATTCATTTCTTTCCATTTCCATCACTTTTCACCTCTCACGCCTCCTCCATCGGGCATCACTCTTTTTTTTCATGTTTTTTTTCCCTTACATATTTTTTTATCTTTTTTTCTCATCGCTTTCCTCTTGCTCCAGCCTAATCTATCCTTCTTCGCTCGCTCCATTAATCTTATTTTATCCCTGACTCCCTATCCCGTTCACCTTCAAACACTCTCTTGCCACTTCCTCTCGGTGCCCTTCCTTTCCTCATCCTTTTTCCAGGCCTCCCTATCCCTCTCTCCTCCCCGTCACCACCCATCCTTCTCACTCCCTTCCTTCTCGAATCTCCCCTACCCTCTCCCTGTCCTCGATCGATCCTCCCTCTTCCCGTTCCTCCCCATCTTTCTCCCCGCCCTGTCCCTATTCCCAATTCCTCTCCCTCACTCTTACCGCCTCTCGCTTCTCTCTTCAGTCCTCTCGCCTCTCCCTCACCTCTCCCCCATCACGACTGCACTCCATCCCTGCACTCGCACCCATCCCTTCCGCCTCACAGCCTCCATCCTTCACGCTACATCACTCATCCCTCACCTGACCGCAGTTCGTCCAATGCCCTACAACCCTCTACGCCTCACGGGCCCCGCTCCCTCACCTCACCGTACCCTCACTGCCTCCTGAGACGCTTTTCCCCTTGAGCTTAACCTTCTTTCCTGTGACGTAAGAGTCTAGCGTGACCTAAGCGGTGCCGTGCTAACATGGTAATTCCCCGGCTGTTTCCTTATGAGATATGCATGTGTAATTACAGCGTCGCGACGAAAAAAGACTACCTGTGCAACCTGATACAGCGGCCCAGGGACAGTCATTGCTCTCGCTCGCTCGTTCGCTCTCGTCGCTCGCTCTCTCTCTCATCTTCGGGGGTCTTTCCGGGGTTCTCTTGAGGTTTTTGTGTGCGCGTGTGCCTCTTGGGTCTTTTCTGGTTGCTCTTGGGGGGGTCTTTCTGGTTCTCGACGGTTTCTGCATTGGGGTCTTTATTGTTGCTCTAGCCGATCGTTTCTCATCTCTCGTCTCGCGGCGCTGCTTTCTTGTTTCTCTCCCGGTTCTCTTGTTGGTTCTCTTCGCGCTGGCGCTCTCTCTGTTCTCTCCTCTCCTCGTTCTTCTTTTCTCTTGAGCTCTTTTTGTTAACTCTCTCGTTCTCTCTCATCCGTCGTCCTTCTCTCTCATCTTTCGTCGACTCAATCACTCTCTCCTGTCGATCTCTCTCCTCCTCTTCCTCAGGTCTCTCTCTCTCTGTCTCTCATCATGATCATCTTCCCTCTGCTCTCTCTCATCCTCCTCATCATCTCCTCTCTCCTCTCCCGTGTCCTCCATCGCATCCGTCATCTCTCGCTCTCTCCTCTCATTCTCCTACATCCTTCCTCTTCCGCTCTCTCTCTCTCTCCTTTCTCCTAGGATGTTTTTTGATTCTCTTTTGAGGTTCTTTCTTGTTCTCGGTTCTTTTTTGGTTTCTCGAGTTCTCTCACTCTCCTCGATCTTTCTAGTTCCCCTCGCTTTCTTTCTTATTCTCTCTCTTCTCCTTCACGTCTCTTTCTAAGGTTCCCCTGCTCTGGTCTCGATCTTTTCGCTCCTTCTCGTTTCATTTTGCTTCTCGCTTCTTTTCTAATCTTTTGCGTTCTCCTCTCTCTCTCCATTTATATATGTATACACACACACACACAAACACAAACACACACACGCACACACACACACACACACACACACACACACACACAGACACACACACACAACACACACACACACACACACACACACACACACACACACACAACACACACACACACACACACAACATATATATATATATATATATATATATTATATATTTTATATATATATATACAAACAGTGACAGACAGACAGACCTCGCAAACAACACACACACAAAAACCAAACGACCCCCTTCCCTCTTCTCCCCTTTCCCCCTCCTTCCCCCTCCCCCTCCTTCAACCCCCTCAACCCTCCCTCACCCGAGCCCCTCCCCTCTCCCTCCAACTCCCTCACCCGGCTCCCTCAACCCCTTCCCCTCCTCCCCCTCCTCACCCCAACCCCCCTCCTTCACCCCCACCCCCTTCCCTTCCTCAGCCCTCTCCTCACTCCCCCAAACCTCCCCTCTCCCTCCAACTCCCTCAACCCCTTCCCCACCCCAACCTCGCCTTAAAAGGGTCGATATAATTACGCATATTATTGCGGCGTAAAACACAGGCGAAGAAGAAGGTGTGAAGCCATAATGCGTCCGCTGAATGAAAGAGATTAATCGCCAAGATGAGCCTTAATGACAGGTGGACGAAAGGCGTAAAATTAACAAAAGATCGGGGAAAACAGTTAGCTAAAGTCGCTGTTTTGTGGATGGATGAGGACCATGAAGAAGAAGGTAGGAGGAGGAGGAGGAGAAGAAGGAGGAAGGGGGGAAGGAGAAGGAAGGAAGGAGGAGGAGGAAGAGAGAAGAGGGGAGGTATGAGGACCATGAAGAAGAAGAAGGAAGAAGAGGAGGAGGAAAGGAGGAGGAGAAAAAGGAGGAAAGAGAAAGAAGGAGGAGGAGAGAAGAAGAAGAAGTAGAAAAAGAAGAAAAAGAAGAAGGAGAAGAGGAGAAGAAGAAAGAAGAAGATGAAGAGGGAAGAAGAGAAGAAAGAAGAAAAAGAAAAAGAAGGAGGAGGAGGAGGAGGAGAAGAAGAAGTAGAAAAAGAAGAAGGAGAAGAAGGAGGAGGAGAAAAGAAGGAGGAAAGAAGAAGAGAGGAGAAGAAGAAGAGAAAAAGAAGGAAGAAGGAGGAGAAGAAAGAAAGAAGAAGAAGAAGGAGAAGAAAGAAGAAGAAAATTGATATTGTATGTGACAGACGTGGTGTGGATGTCGGGCGGCGGCTGTCTGTCTGTTTAGTCTTTCTTCTCTGTCGTTTCTGTATAAGTGTCTGTCTGTCCCGGTCTGTCGTCGATGGTCTTGGTCGCTGTGTTGGTAATGTTGTGTTGTGTATGTGTGTGGTGTATATTATATAATATATATATATATATATATATTATATATATATATATATATATACATATATTATATATATATATATATTATATATATATATATTATATTTATGTATATGTAGTGTGTGTGTGTGTGTGTGTGTGTGTTGTGTGTGTGTGTGTTGTGTGTGTGTGTGTGTGTGTGTGTGTGTGTGTTGGTGTGTGTGTGTTTGCGTGCATGTGTGTGTGTGTGTCCATGTATGTGTGTGTGTGGTGTGTGTGTGTGTGTGTGTGTGTTGTTGTGTGTGTGTGCGTGTATGTGTGTTCCATGTATGTGTGTTGTGTGTGCATGTGGTGTGTGCCTATCTACCCATCTATCAGTCAATCCATTTTACCCTATTTTTTCTACTATATGTCTATACATACTATGGTATCTATTAATGACCTAGGACCTATTCTTATCAACTGGGTCTCTCTATATCTGCTTTCTCCATAACCTGGCGCTCTTTTCCCTCTTTTTTGTAATCTCTCCTTCTCTTCACTTTTTTCCTTTTCCCTCAATCCTATCTTCATTCATAAGCGTGGTAATTACTCAATTCCATTTCGGCTTTTGTTTCGCGCTAATATTATGATGGAGTAATTTTGCCAGTTAGCTCTTTCTCTCTTCTCTATCTTCTCTCTCTCTGGTCTATTTAATTCTATCTATGCTATCTATCTCTCTCCTCCTCTCGTCCTGTCCCCTTCTCTCTCTTCTCATCGCTCCTCTCGTCCCTCCACTTCTCAACCCTCGTTTCTCTCTCTCTCTCCCGTCGTCTCCCTCCCTCTCCACTCTCCTCTCTCTCTCTCTTCGCTCCGTGCTCTCTCTCTCTCTCTCACTCTCGGTCATCCTCTCCTCTCGTCTTCCTCCACCTCCGCTCTCTCTCCCTCCGTCTCTCTCTTGGTCCTTTTCTCTCCTCTCTCTCTCCTCTCTATTTCGTTCGGTCGGGCGTCATTTGTTCATGTCATAAGATTATTTCCTCCCAATTAAGTGCGTGGACTTAACGGGAGGGGGAGGGGGAGGAGAGAAGAGAAACGAAGGAAGAAGAAGGAAAGAACAAGAAGAAGAATTTAAAAGAGAGAAAGATTACTAAAAGTCGATGGCTTGCCTTTTGTATGTATGTTTGTTTGTTTGTGTGGAGGATCTTTGTTTTTTCTTTTTCTTTTCTTTTTTTTGTTTGTTTGTTTCTCTTTTCTTTTCCCACCTTCTCCCTCCTCTTATTTCCTGTTCCTCTTCCCCTTTTCCCTATTCCATGCTTCTTTATCCTCCTCTCTGCACCCTCTTCCGTCTCTTACTCCACCTAGTCCACCTTATCCTCCTCCATCCTCCCTTATCCTCCTCTTCCACAAACCCTTTCTTGTAGTCTTCCTCTTCCCTTTTGCCCCCCATTCCTCCTCCTACCTTCCCACCTTAATATACTCCACCTTTTCCTCCTCTGCTCCACATCACCTCCTTCTCCTCCCACTTCCAAATCGCTTGGGCCTCCAACCTCCTCTCCAGACCTCTCCCCCTCCAACTTCCCCCTTCCCCCTCCAGCCTCCTCCTCCCCCTCCTCCTCACTAACCTCAAACCCTCCTCCTCCTCCTCTAACCTCCCCTGGCGCCTCCTCCTCCTCACATTCATTCCCTCCCACCACCACTCTCTTGCCTTTATAAATGACACGTGGTAATATTATTTACTTTTTTGCCATTTGTTTGTCACGGCCACTCGTAGAAAAAAACCGCAATTTAATTTTTTTTCTTCTTTTCTTTTTCTCTCCGCCCCCCTCGCCTCATTTTTCTCTTTTTTCTCTTGCCAAGATCGGCGCTTGCCTCAATTTGATTGTGGTTGCAGCTTGCAGTCCCACCCCCACCCCACCCCCCCACGCGCCCCACCCTCTCCATCTTACGCATAACTCACAACTTGTTCCGCTCCTGCCAGACCAACTACTCATAACCCCTCAGACGACCCCAACCCAACATACCCCTTTATAACGATCCTTACTCTACATAATGGTTACAACGGCTACCCAATTCCCCTCAATCCTCCCTCCCCCCCCGCTCATCCACCTCAAGACACACCCCCGTGCCACATCCACCTCCATCCACCCGATCCCCGTGTCACATTCCCCCATTCCACCCCCCCCTCCCTCATCGCCAAATCATCCCCCCACCGTACCACATTCCCTAATCCACCAACTCCCCTCATCCCCCGCCCTCTCCGTGTCACATCCCCCGCATCCACATCTCCCCCTCCCCTTGTGCCACATCCCATCCCCAATCCACCTCACCCACGCTCACTTCCTTTCTTCCACCCCTCCCACCTGCCGGCAATCCCCTCTCGCACCTCACCCCTCCCCCCACATCCACCTCACCCCCCCTCCATTCCACCTCCCCCTCGACAACCCCCCCCATCCACCTCACCAACTCCCCCCCCTCCTCCCCCCCTCCCCCCCCGCTGGTCGCCGTTTCCGGTCGCCTCCCGCGTGGGCGCGTGTCGTGGGCGGGCGTCACATCCGGCGTCGCGCTCGGGTCGTTTCCCCGGCGAGAATTATCCGGTTGGTGGCGCGTGCAGTCACGTGGGGGGGGGGGGGGGGTAAAGGAGGTGATGGGGTTGATGATGGGGGGGGGTGGAGTTGGGGTAATGGGGGGAATGGGGAGTTGGGGTAATGGGGTGGGGGTGGAGTTGGGGGATGGGGAGGTAATGGGGGAAGGGGGTGGGATGTGTGGGGGTGGGGGGAAGTTGGGGGAATGGGTGGGGAGGGGAGGAAGGAGTTAGGGGTGGGGGTGGGGGGGAAGTTGGGGGGAATGGGGTGGGGGGGGAAGGTGTAATAGGGGAATGGGGAGTGATGGGGGTGGGGCAGTGATGGGGGTAATTGGGGTTAATGGGGAGTGGGGCGAGGTGGAGAGTAAGAAGGAGAAAGGAGGAATAAGAGTGAGAAAGAGGGAGGAAAAGGAGACAGGGTAGAAGGAGTTGAGGGAGAGGAAGGGTTGAGTGCGGGAAGAAGGATGGAGAGGAAAGAGAAGGGAGATGGATGGAAGAAGAAGAGAGAGAGGGAGAGAAAAGAGGAAGAAAGATAGAGGGAAGTACAAAAAAAATAAATAAATATAAACAACGTAAAAAAATCCATAAAAAAAATAAAACATAAAATACAAAAAAACAAAAAAACAATAAAAAATTCAAGAATCATAAAACATAACAAACAACTTCATACAACGAAGAAACACACACACAAAAATAAATTAAATATCATAATCACGTGACTTTTTACTTTGTTCTGACCAGCGAAAAGGTCAGAACAGGTCCCTCGGCAACCATTCAGCAATATTATATGTATTTGTGAATGACTATTATGCTCTATATAGTATGCTATGTGTATGCTTTCTATGTTTGTTGTGTGTATAGTGTGTGTAGAAGATTAGAGGGATGTGTGGTATGTTGTGGTAAAGATGGTGTGATCGAGTATTGTTATATATTTTCTTTTTTTGTTGTTGTTGTTTCTCTCATCTTTTTTCTCTTCTCTCTCTCTTTCTCAATTCTCGCTCCCCTCTCAACTCTCTCTCTCTCTTCCTCCTCTCTCTCTCCTCTCTCTCTCTCTCTATCTATCTATCTATCTATCTACTATCTATCCTATCTATCTATCTATCTATCTATCTATCTATCTAATGTATCTTATCTCTCCTATTTCCTCTCCAATTCTGCTTTTTCTCTCTTCTCCTCTTCTCTTCTCTCCTCTTCCTCCGCCTCTCCGGCCTTTCCCTCTCTCCCACTCGCCGTTAGTGCCTTCTCACCCTCTCGCCACTCCTCTCCCCCTCTCTCGGCCTTCTCTTCTCTTCTCTCGCTCTCTACTCTCCTCTCTCTCTCTCTCTCTCATTCTCGG
>NW_020869525.1:24511-47011 GCF_003789085.1 Penaeus vannamei | reverse complement strand
CCTCTTCTACCCGGGATTCAACAGCAGATGGCAAGAGAAAAGGAAGGAAGGAGGAAGAGAAAGAGAGCGAGGAGGGGAGAGGGGAGCTCCTCCCCTCCTCGCTCTCTTTCTCTTCCTCCTTCCTTCCTTTTCTCTTGCCATCTGCTGTTGAATCCCGGTAGAAAATAAATTGTCGCTAGGGTGTTTTGGGGAAAATATTGCTACGCTGTGTCTCTTTTCCTGTCTTTTCTCTCTGTTTGTCTGTCTGTCTCTCTCTATCTCTCTGATTCTCTTTCTGATTCTCTCTTTCTCTCGGTCTCTCTATCTCTCTGATTCTCTCTTTCTCTCGATCTCTCTATCTCTCTGATTCTCTTTCTTGATTCTCTCTTTCTCTCTCTCTCTCTCTCTCCTTTCCTGTCCTTCCTCCTTTCTCTCTCCCTCCCTCCCTGGGGTCTCCTAAGGGCTATGGCTTCCTCTCTTTCCATTTTTCTCTCTCTCTCCCTCTTCCTCCGTTCCTCCCTCTCCCTCTGTTCCTCCCTCCTATCCTCCCTCCCTCTCCCTCCTATCCTCCCTCCCTCTTCCCTCCCCTGGGGTGTCCCCCGAGAGCTATGTCTTCCTCCACACGTCTTCCAGTGTGTCGGGGCGCCATGATGAGATCGCGACGGTGGGGGGGTGGGGGGGTGATGGAGGAGGGTGTTGGTGCGGGAGTGGGAGAAGGGTGACGGTCTGGTGGTGGTGGGGAAGGGGGAGGGGGTGATGGAGGAGGTGTGGTGGGGAGTGGAGAAGGGTGACGGTCTGGTGGTGGTGGGGAAGGGGGAGGGGGAGGGGGAGGAGTAAGGGTGTGGTGGGTGTGAAGGGTGGAGATGGGGTGGGGTTGGTGTAGGGGGAGGGGGAGGGGGAGGCTGTGGCGGTAGTGTTGCAATTGGTCTTATTGGGGCTTCTGTTTTTCTTCTCTTTTCTTTTCTTTCTATTGTGTACTCTCGTTATTTTATTCGTTTTTCTTTTGTTTCCTTTTATTCATACATTCACATGTACGTAGACAATCACGTTTACCTACGCGTTATTAATTTTATTTTTTGTGATTTTTTTTCTACCTTTTTTTCTCTCTCTCGGTGTGTAAGAGCATTAAAAGTTTCAATGTTCGCTAAAACCAGATTTAATTGTATAATGCTGTTGTGATGTCAGACTATAAAGCAGCACATGTTTGTTATTTTCATGAGTTGCTGGATGAGCTGTCATTTACGCGGCAGAGACAGGGCGTATGCTCACCCTGCCCCCTCCCGTTCCTCCCCCTCTCCTCTTCTGTCCTGTCCCTCCCCCTCTTCTTCTGTCTCGTTTCCTCCTCCTCCTCCTGTTCTGTCCGTATCCCCCCTCCTCTTCTGTTTTGTCTCCTTCCCCTCCTCTTCTGTCCCGTACCCTCCCCTTCCTCTTCTGTCTCATCTCCCCTCCCCTTCTGTCTCATCTCCCCCTCCCCTTCTGTCCCTTCCCCCCCTCATCTTCTCTCTACTCTTCCTCGCTTTCTTCCCTGTCCCCTGTCCCCCCCCTCCCCTCCCCCTCCCTTTCGTTTTTTGGGCATGGTTTGTCGGTGTCTGTTTTATCTATATGTTTTATGTCTTTCTTTTTGTTTGTCTCTTTTGTTTCTCGCTCTCTCTCTCTCTCTCTCTCTCTCTCTCTCTCTCTCTCTCTCTCTCTCTCTCTCTCTCTCTCTCTCTCTCTCTCTCTCTCTCTCTCTCTCTCTCTCTCTCTCTCTCTCCCTCGTTTCTTATTTCCCTCTTGTCCTCACTTCCTCTTACTCTCCTTTCACTTCCTCCCTCTTCCATCCCCCCCCCTTCCCTTCCATCCCCCCCCTCTTCACGGACAGCCGAGGCCAGTGCCACACGGAGGCGTCGGGACAAGCGAACTCGACCGTCACGCTATACAGTTCGAGTCGCGCGGTCGTCCCCTGGCGAGGCGGCGTCCGATTCGGTGGCTCGAGGATCGCATCGTCTGTCTGGCTTCGGTTGTCGGAATGACTTGTTCGCCTTTAGAGGTTAGATTTTTTTTTTTTTTTTTTTTTTTTTTTTTTTTTTTTTTTTTTGACGGGGATGTAATCTCTATAAACACGGTATTTACGCTTTGATTTTTGTTTCATCCTGTTAGTGCGCCTGTCAAGCGATTATGATGGAGGTATTCTATGATAACATATGAAGTTTCTCTAAGGATTTAGAAAAAAAAAAAAAACAAAAAAACATGCTGCTTTAGTAATGAGTGGAACAAAAATCGCGGCACAAAAAGAGAAAGATGGGATTACTTTGCAAGGCTCTTCATTGACCTACAGGGAGCAAGAGGAAGTGTGTGTGTGTGTTTGTGTGTGTTGTTTATGTGTGTTTGTTTATGTGTGTGTGTGTTGTGTGTGTGTGTGTGTGTGTGTGTGTGTGTGTGTGTGTTGTGTGTGTGTGTGTGTTGTGTTTGTGTGCGTGTGTTGTGAATGCATGTATCTATATGTGTGTATGTTTATGAGTGTTTTTTTTGTGTGTGTAAGACAACTTAAATGCCTTTCACAAATACTTAACGACTTAAGCACCATTTTTATTTTTATTTTATTGTTTCATTTTTCGAGGCACTAAAATCAAGTGCCATTTGTTTCTCGAACTTCATATGCTACTTATTCCACCCAGTCTAAGAAAAAAATGTAATATATATATCATAAAAAGAATAAAGATAATTTCAGTGAAAACAGTGAAATGAGAAAAATAATGTAAATTGATAAGGGAAATACAAAACAAATGTAAACGTAAGCAGTAAGAGTCAGCTGATTAGCGTGAGAGATAAGCTCGACCAATCAGAGTGCTCAGGAGCGGGATGAGTTGCCAGCTTATATTTTTTATTTTATTTTTCATATTTTTTTCATAATTATTACTAAATGTTATTTTATGTTTTGTTATCCATTATTAATTTATCTATTGTTGTTATTTATTTATTATTAATATATTATTATTATTATTTATTTGTATTTTTTTATCCATTTATTATTTTTTATTATTATTATTATTAATTAATTATTTATTATTATTAATTATTATTTTTTATTATTATTTATTATTTTTAGGGGGGTATGCAACGGACGTATTAATCGCTGCTGCAATCTGTCAAATCTCGCAAACAAATGAATATATATTGTATGTAATTAATTAATTGTATGTAATGGTTTAATTGCATGTTGTTGGTGTTTTGTGCAATAAACATGGCGGCAGTTACATACAGTACACCTAATGTTTGTTGTGTGTATTATGCACGACGTTAGTTCTCGTGTGGTAATAAAGCGACACTGTACTTGTAATGGCACTATGCATTGGCACATTTCCATGTTAAATACTGCGAGATGATACGACAGCGCCGATAATGAAGGTCGTATCTTTAACAAAAGAAAGAATAAGAAAAGAAAAAAAAGAAAGAAAGAAAGAAAGAAAAGATAAAAAGAAAGAAAGAAAGAAAGAAAAGATAAAAAGAAAGAAAGAAAGAAAGAAAAGAAAAAAGAAAGAAAGAAAAAGAAAAGAAAAAAGAAAGAAAGAAAAAGAAATATATATATATTATATGACGCGTCAATCCGAAAATATTCCATCGATTTGATTGGACGCAAAAGATAGTTATTACAAGTCCAACAGCGAGCGAAAACGGGAGCTGTACCTCAACGCAGGTTAAGTGAGGGGACCTTGTTGATCGTGAAGCGGAGAGCGAGGGGAGTGAAGCGGAGTGAGGGGAGTGATCGCCATAAGAGGAGGAAGGAGAGGGGAAAGAGGGAGACTAGTTAAATGGGAGATGCAATAAATCGGGATGAAAATGGGAGAGGTAATAGCTCTTGAATAGAAAGAAAGGGGATGTGGAGAGGGGAGAGGGAGAGGGAGAGAGAGAGAGAGAGGGAAAGAGAGAGAGAGAGGGAAAGAGAGAGAGAGAGAGGGAAAGAGAGAGAGAGAGAAGAGGGAGAGAGAAGAGAGAGAGGAAAGAGAGAGAGAGGGAAAGAGAGAGAGAGGGGAAAAGAAGAGAGAGAGAGAGAGAGAGAGAGAGAGAGAGAGAGAGAGAGAGAGAGAGAGAGAGAGAGAGAGAGAGAGAGAGAGAGAGAGAGAGAGAGAGAGAGAGAGAGAGAGAGAGAGAGAGAGAGAGGGGGACGAGAGAAGAGAACGAGAGACAGAAGACAGACAGACAGACAGACGACGGACGGAGATAGATAGAGAGACAGAAACAGAGTGATAGACACACAGACAGAGACAGAGTGACGGGTAATGGACACTAAAACGTAGAACGGGTGAAAGGGAACGAGGAGGATAAATGAGATGTATAATGTGTAAGGGAGAAGATAAATTGTAACGAGAGGGTTGGAAAGGAAGAGCAGTTAAAGGAGAGATAAGATAGTGAGAGGACGAGAGGGAAGGAAGGAAGGAGGAAGGGAGGGATGGGAGAGAGACGAGAACACCATTAAAGGAAGGAAGGGAGAGGTGGGAGAGAGACGAGAACACGAAGGAAGGAAGGGGAAGGGAGAGGTGGGAGAGAGACGAGAACACAAGAAGGAAGGAGAGGAGAGAAGGAACTGGGAGAGAGTAGGAAGGAAGGAGGAAGGAGAGGTGGGAGAGAGACGAGACACGAAGAAGGAAGGAAGGGAGAGATGGGAGAGAGACGAGAACACGAAGGAAGGAAGGAAGGAGGAAGGGAGAGGTGGGAGAGAGACGAGAACACGAAGGAAGGAAGGAGGAAGGGAGAGATGGGAGAGAGACGAGAACACGAAGAAAGGAAGGAAGGAGGAAGGAGAGGTGGGAGAGAGACGAAAACGTAGAGGAAAGATAGGAAGGGAGGAAGTGGAGCCAGAGTGAGTGAGTGAAGGAAGGATAAGGAAAGGATGGGAAGGAGGGAGTGAGAGTGAGGTAAGGTGAGAGAGTGAGGTAAGGTGAAAAATTTGCGAGTGAGTGAACGAGTAAGTAACTGAGTGAGCGAATGAGGGACGGAGGTAAGAGGAGAGAAGTTGTAGAAAGGAAGGAAGGATTTAAGGAAGGAAAGGAGGAAGATAGGAAGTTTGAAAGGAGATTTTGTTGTATTTGTATATTTTCTTTTTTATTTTTTTTTCGCATTTTGTTTATTTGTATATTTTTTGTTTTGTTTATTTCATCTTTATATTCTATCTTATTCTGTATTTCATTTGGATATCTTATTTTATCTTGTATTTCATTTCAATTTTATGTTTATTTTTTTTAAATTTCAAATGATTTATAGATTGCATTTTGTTTCACTATTTCACTATATTTATTTTATATAGCAAGGTATTATGACAAGATTATTACTGCTCTTTTTTCTCTTTATAATTATTGTTGATTTTGATGCATTTTTACCTGTGGGCGTTAAAAGGTATAAATACTGAGACACATATAGGCGTTGATAAGGATTTGATTGTAAACGGAAGATAAGAGAGATGAGGAGAGGGAAAGACGGAGGGAGATAGAGACAGAGACAGAGACAGACAGACAGACAGACAGACAGACAGAGAGAAAGAGATAGAGAGAGAACGAGACAGAGAGATTGAGTGAGTGAGTGAGTGAGTGAGTGATGAGTGAGCGAGTGAACGAGTGAGCGAGTGAGAGAGTGAGAAAGTGAGAGTGAGAGTGAGAGTGAGTGAGTGAGAGAGTGAGAGAGTGAGAGAGAGAGAGAGAGAGAGAGAGAGAGAGAGAGAGAGAGAGAGAGAGAGAGAGAGAGAGAGAGAGAGAGAGAGAGAGAGAGAGAGAGAGATGAAGAAAGAGACAAACAGTGAGGAGAGAGAGAGAGAGAGATGAAGACGGAGACAATATTCCTCGGGGCAGAAAGATGATATCCAACTGAAAGGAGGATGCTGGGTATGCGGCGACGATAAAAATATTTTGACATTTTCCACTTCTTAAGATATTGAGTGCTTCTTCTCTCTCTTCTTCTCTCTCGTTCTCTGTCTGTCTGTCTGTTTGTCTGTCTCTCATTCTCGTTCACTCTCTCTCTCTCTCTCTGTTTGCTGTTTCTCATACTCTCTCTATCTATTTATCTGTCCGTCAGTCTGTGTATCTCTTTCTCTTTCGTTTTTTTCTCTCTGTTTATTTGTCTGCCTGCCTGTCTCCCTTTCTTTATCTCCTTACTTTTTCTTTTCCTCCCTCCCTTCGTAGCTCCAACTCCTTCACTTTCTTCTTCTTCCTCCTCCTGCATGTCCTCCTCTCTTCTCTCTTTCCCCCATCCTCCCTTCCTCCCCTCCCCTCCCCATCTCCACCCTCCCCTCCCTTCTTTTCCCATGTCCCTCCTCCCCTCCCCTCCCTCCCTTCTGTCCCATTCCCTCCTCCCCTGTTCCCATGTCCCTCCTCCCCTCCCCTTCCCTCCCCTTCCCATTCCTCCACCCTCCTCCCCTCCCCTTCCCTCCCTTCTTTTCACATGTCCCTCCTTCGCTCCCCTCCCTCCTTTCTGTTCCCATGTCCCTCCTCCCCTTCCCTCCCCTCCTCCCCCTCCCCTCCCCTCCTCCCTCACCCCCCAACCCCCGCTCGGAATCTGCATTGTGTTCTTGTTATTTTTGTATGTGAGTGGTGGTGTTTGTTTGTATTTTTTATGTTTCTGTCCGCATGCATGTGTGTATGTTTATGTGTTTATGTATGTGTGTGCGTGTGTGTGTGTGTATGTGTGTGTGTGCGTGCGTGTGTGTGTTGTGTGTGTGTGTGTGTGTGTGTGTGTGTGTGTGTGTGTGTGTGTGTGTGTGTGTGTGTGTGTGTGTGTGTCTGTATGTGTGTATGTGACTGGATACATGTATATGGGTGTGTATAGCTGCGTATAGGTGTTTTTTTTTTTATACGTGTTATGTGTGTATGTGTTTTTTTGCGTAAGCTTACATTATATAGAATAGGATATTGTATCATAATTTCTATAAAACATAATGTATTGGTCGATTTTATTTGTCGATGCTGCTTTCTCTCTCTCTCTCTCTCTCTCTCTCTCTCTCTCTCTCTCTCTCTCTCTCTCTCTCTCTCTCTCTCTCTCTCTCTCTCTCTCTCTCTCTCTCTATCTTTTATCTTATCTATCTCTTGCTCGCGTTATAAAAAGTAGCCGACAACAGACAGTTTGAGGTGGAAATATACCAACTGGGGGGGGGGGTAGTAATGGGTATATTAAGCAGTGAAAAATGAGGTAACTATCACCATGCGATGTATGAGGAATGAGGGAAGTATACCAGCTTGTAATGAGTGAGGCAAGTATAGCCAGCTGGGAAGGTCTGGCGTGGATGAGTGATGACACAACACCAGCTGTGTCTGATGAGACTACCAGCAAAGATGGCGAGGCGGCAGCCATGACACTGTGTCTGGGTACACTGTTTCGCTATGGTGTGTCTTGATTGCGTTTTAAGTAAGTGGTCTTAAGTAAGGGTTGGCTGACGAAGTAAGTCTCTGGTTGATGGTGGTCCGCTGTTTTTTTATAATTTTTTTATTATTATTTTCTATTTTCTTTATTTATTTGTGTGTGTTTGTGTGTATGTGCGTGTGTATGCATGTATGTGTGTATTGCGTGTGTGTGTGTGTGTGTGTGTGTGTGTGTGTGTGTGTGTGTGTGTGTGTGTGTGTGTGTGTGTGTGTGTGTGTGTGTGTTGTGTTGTGTTTGTGTGTGTTGTGTGTGTGTGTGTGTGTATGTATATGTATGTGCGTGTCTGTGTTGTCCCCTTTTTTCCCACTAGTAAGAGGGGACGGGTATTCTTTCACATTGCGTGTGTTTTGCCATTCTCTCTCTTTCGCCTACAAAAAAAAAGAAAAAAAAATGTGGTTTACTGGCATTTCCGCAACTGTGAGAATGATTGAGTCAGTCAGTCGTTCCAGTTGCCGACCAGACTGACTGACTGACTGTTAAAAAGACCAAGCGACTTAGTGACTTACTGACCTATAATTGGGTGACTGAGCGACAAGTCATCCGGCCGACTGACTGACTGACTGAATGACAAAACAGACAGACTGATTGACATCCACACAGACAAGACGGAGGAGGATCAAGGCTCGTCGCCGAGTTAAAAAGGGGTGTGGGGGTGGGGAGAGGGAGGGGGTGGGGTGAGCGCTCGAAGCCGCTGTGGGCCAAACGGCGTTTAACCCCCCCCCCTTCCTCCTCCTCCCCCCCATTCCCCTCTCTCCTTCTCTCTTCCCCTCCTCCTTCCCCCTTCCTCCCTCTATCCCTCCTCCCCTCTTCTTCCCTCCCTCCCTCCTCTCTTTCTATCCTCCCTCTCCTCCCCCCTCCTCTCCATCCCTCCTCTCTTTCTCTCCTCCTCCCCATCCTCTCCATCCCTCCCTTCCTTCTTCCTCCTCTCCCTCCTTTCCCCTCCCCCCTCTCTGTCGCCCGCATGGAAACTAACTTTCATCTAAATTCTCCTTCAGTGTCTTGGCTAATGATATTTGCTCATCGTTCTCCGTTGTTAAGATGATTATTCAGAATTTGCTTTTTTATGCGTTCTCCTCTCTTTCGTGTTTTTTTTTTTTTTTTTTTTTTTTTTCGTTTTTCTCCTTTTTTTCTTTTCTTCTTTTCTCGTGTTCTTTGTTCACGTTTTCTTTTCTTTTCTTTTCCTGATTTTTTTTTCACGTTTTTTTATCTCTCGTCTTTTCGTTTTTTTTCTTATCTTTTACCCTTTCGATATTTTTTTTTTTTTTTTTTTGCTTTTTCGTGCTTCTTTTTTTCTCTTGTTATTAAACTTCGCGATTCTGCTTCATTCTTCTTTCACGTTGACTTTGTGTTTATATTTTTCGTCGGTTATTACTCTTTATCATTCCCACACTCCGCTCCAATATCATTCTTATTTCTTCCTATTTCTCTCTTCAATATCCATCGCAGTCTATCTCCATCTTCCTCCTTTCTCCTCCTATTCCTCCTTCCGTCTTGCTTCCCACGCCCGTTCTTCATCCTTCTTCTCTTTTTTTCCTCTTTTTCTTCCTCCTTTCCACGTCCATCTTTCGTCTCGGCTTTTCCCACGATCTCTCATATTATCCAGGGCGCGTCCTCTTTCTTCTCTTCCTCCTCCTCTCCTTCCTATTCCTCTTCTTCTTCTTTTTCTTCTTCTTGTTTTTCTTGTTATCATTTGCTTCTTGTTGTTTTTGTTATTATTATTTTCTTCTTGTTTTTCTTCTTCCTCCTCCTCTAACTCATCTTTTCTTCCTTACTACTACTATACTACTACTATTACTACTAGTACCACCACTACTACTACTATTATTACAGCTAGCACCACTGGTACTACTACTATTACTACTACATCTACTAATGCTACTAATGTACAATTCGTTTTCCTTCTCCTCCTCCTCCCCCTCCTCTTATCTCCCCTGCTTTATCCGCCTCTTTTCGCCCCGCCTTCGCCAGTGTCACAAACGTACCAGCATCATGAAGATCACTCAACAAGGGGCAGCAATATCTCAGAGGAGGAGGGAGAGAGGACAAGGGGAGGGGGAGGAGGGAAGGAGGGGAGGAGGGAGGAGGGGGGAAGGAAGGGAGGGGGAGGGGGAAGGGGACGTGAGGGGTGAGGAGGGGTTTCAGCTCTTGTGTCCGTATGTAGAGCAGTTCCCAGTACCAGCATAGACTTCCCCTCTCCTCCCCTTGCCCCTTGTCCCCTTGTCCCCTTCCCCCTCCTCTCTCCTGTCTGCCCTTCTCTCTCCTCTCTCCTCTCTGCTCTCCCATTCTCTGTTCTCTCTCCTTCCCTCTCCCCTTCCCTCTCTCTTCTCCCATCTCCCATCTGCTTCTCCCCTTTCTCTTCTGCCCTTCCCCTTTCTCCTCTCTTCTCTCCCCTTCCCCTCTCCTCTGCCCTTCTCTTCCCCTCTCTTCTCCCCAGTCCCCCTGCCCCTCCCCTTTCTCCCCTTTCTCTCTTTCTCTCCCCACTAGATCTGCTGTGGGTGCAATTGGTAGTTTTTATTCACTCATAGAGCAAGGGTCGTTTACTTGTTATGGACGAGAGGAGCTGTGTCTGCGAAGGTCGGCTGTTGCTTTTGTTGCTGCAGTTGCCTCTGCTGTTGCAATGGCTGCTGCTGCTGCTGTGGCTTTGGGTTTTGTTGTTTTTTACTTTTTGTTTTTATGGGGGGGCGGGGGGTGTTGATCGTATTCCTGTTGTTGGTTGTTCTGAAAATTCAGGTGCATTCTTTTTCCTTTTTTCCTTTTTTTCTTTTCTTTTTCGTCATCATTATTCGTGATATTATTTTTTTCTTCTTTTTTTTTTTTTTTAATTAGCTCTGTGTATTCGTTATCGTATTGAATGATATATCGCAGGA
The DNA here is from genome assembly GCF_003789085.1 of Penaeus vannamei. Lineage (NCBI taxonomy): Eukaryota > Metazoa > Arthropoda > Malacostraca > Decapoda > Penaeidae > Penaeus > Penaeus vannamei. The sequence goes on along the minus strand of NW_020869525.1, from coordinate 36,779 downwards.
TTGAAGTTTTATTAAGACCAAGAGACTAACGATAATATTTTTTTTCTCTCTCTCTCTCCCCAGGTGTGTGTGTATCAGGTGTTTCGTAAGCAAGTGTGGCTCGGGAGGTAAGTTTGTATGTAGACACTTATGTCTCGACCTTTCTTCTTGTTTTTCCTCTCTTTCTCTTCCTTTATTACGGTTGTTTCTGTGACCTTCGTTCTTTTTTCTTTTTTTGGTTGTTCTGGCTTATTTCCTTTTCTCGTCCCTCGTGTCTCGTCACTTTCTTTTTCCATATTCTCCTCCTTTACCTTCTCTTCTTCCTCCTCCTCCTCCTATTCCTTATCCTCATCCTCGTCCTCCTTCTCTTCTTTTTCTTCCTCCTCCTCCTTCTCTTCTTTTTCCTCCTCCACTGCTTCTCCTCCTCCTTTCCTCTTCTTCTTTTTCTCCCTCCTTCTCCTCTCCTCTTCTTCTTCTTTTCCTCCTCCTCCTCCTCCTCTTCTTCCTTCTTCCTCCTCCCTCCTCCTCCTCCTGCCCCCCCCCCCCTCTCACCGCAGCGCCCGCCACCTGCACCACAACAGAACATGATGTCACCAATCCTGATTGATCTCTCGTCTCCGTCGACACGTCTGGCGATGGCACTTTGCTGGCGCTGGCACTGGCTGGCTCTGGCCCCGCTATTGCGACGCAGCCTCAGCGCCCGTGGGAGGAGCGGCACCGAACCCGAGCCGTCTCGAGTGAGCGGCGCTGCGGCGGCGGCGGCGGCGGCGGCGGCGGCGCGGCGGCGGCGAGGAGGGGGTGAAGGAGGGGGGGAGGCTGAGGGGGAGGGAGGTGGAAGGGAGAGGGGGGGAGGGGGAAGAGGGGAAGGAGAGGGGGGGAGGGAAGGGAGGGAGGGGGGAGTGGAGGGTGAAGGGGAGGGAGAGGGAGGAGGGGAGGGGGGGGAGAGGGTGAAGGGGAAGGGGAGGGAGTGGAAGAGGAAGAAGGAGAGGGAGGGGGGAGGTTGAAGGGGAGGGAGGGGGAGTGGATGAGGGTGAAGGGGAGGGAGGGAAAAGGAACTAGGATAGGGAGGGGAGAGGGTAAAGGGAGGTTGAAGGGAGGGAGGGGCGAGGGAATGGAGGGGGGAGGAGGAGCCTGCCTTCCATGGGCGATTCTGCGGCTCACTCCTAAATTCTGATGCATATGTATGTGTGTGTGTGTGTGTGTGTTGTGTGTTTGTACGCGCGTGTATGCGTATGTGTGTGGTGTGTGTGTGCGTGTTTGTGTGCATGTATGCGTGTGTGTGTCTGTTTGTGATATATTATATTATAAATTATATTAATTTAAATGTGTATCATTTAAAATCTTCACTGACGTTATTACCCATGACAAATTTGATTAAGCTTAAATTGCATGTAATGTGCTATATGCTATTCGACTCACAAAAAGACTACATAGAGAGCTTAACATACAAATAGACAGATATACAAATACAGTTCATCTGATTTGATAGATATTTTAACATCCTGCAGTGTCCTATACTGGCTGTGTTTGTCACCTGTTGTTTATTTATTATGCTTGTTTGTGTTTGTCTAAATTGCAGTTCAATTGATTGATGGCTCGAAGCAGGAATAACACGCTTAAGGTCACTATAAAGGTAATAAACATTTGATAGATATTGTTGATAAGGAAATGATAGAATGATATGTAATATTTCCTTTTAGAAGTAAGAATTAGACGTAATGGGAATAAAATGTAGCTGGAAATGAATGTAATGTATTTATTTTTTTCCTCTCTTTTTTTCATTCTTGCCCATTTTCCTAATCTTTATCTTTATCCTTTTTTATTATCTTGTTTTGCATTTTTCTTCTTTCTTCTTTGTCTTTTCCCTCCTTCCCCTCTTCTTCCTTCTTCTTCTTCTTCTTCTCCTTCTCCTCCTCCTCCTCTTCCACCTTCTTGTTCTCCTACTCGTCGTCCTCCTCTCTTCTTCTTTCTTCTACTTCTCCTTCTTCTTCTTCTTCTTCTTCTTCTTCTTCTTCTTCTTCTTCTTCTTCTTCTTTCTCCCCTCCTCCTCTCCTCCTCCTCCTCCTCCTCCTCCTCCTCCTCCTCCTCCTCCTCCTCCCCCCTACCCCTCCCCTGCTCCCCCCTCCTACTCCTCCTTCCTCTGCTTCATCTCCTCCTCCTCCTCCTCCTTTTTTTCAAAGTCGATGATTCTCTTGGCACTTCGATAATTCAAATAAATCCTGCATGACCGAATCAACCTGTCAGAATCGTAGTGTCATTTTCCATGTTGTCATTTTACCGGCTGAGTGTCCGTTAAGTTTGAAATAGCTTTCCAGCACTAATAACTACCCAGTTTAACTAGATTGTCAACCACTTACCTCTGAATTGCCCTTTTCAAACTGCTAATGATAATACAGAATGCCAATGATATTATTTAACTCGTCAAGTAACATGTATATTATTTTTTCCTGTCAACTTCCCATCCAGGAAAAAAAAAAATAAGATCACTTGATTTAAAATAAAAGGAAAAAAAATTGGAATTGATCATTAATTAACGATGTGAAAAAATGCCCCTAATTGTTAGTTCAGTGAAATTCAACCCGGGGAAAAAAAGTTCGAAATTTGTTTACTTAATTAATAATGAAGTCACGCGCTCTTCGCTGCTAATTATCTGCCAAGCATTTAATAATTTAGAGAATCAGACTCTTTTAACTAAGATTGTTTATATATTTTTGTGTATATATTTTTATACAGTATATGCCTATGAATTTATATATAATGTATGTATGTATATATGTATATATATATATATGTATGTATATATATGTATATATATATATATAGACACACACACACACACACACATACACACACACACACACACACACACACACACACACACACACACACACACACACACACACACACACACCACACACACCACACACACACACACACACACACACACACACACACACACACACACACACACACACACACACACACACACACACACACACACACACACACACACACACACACATACGTATATTCGTATGTATATATGTATATATGTACGTATTAAAAAATAATGATCCAACCAACTTGAGCATTCCTACGCTACGATTGATGAATGGATTGAGATCTGGCCGTGTCGCAGTCCATTCCGGCCGAGCGATGACCGTGCGTGTCAGTACTCCTGTCCTGTCAGATCGGTTATGGAATCATGTTGATGTTTTGCGATGTCAGGCGATTAAGCTGTCAACATCCACGCCTTGACAGCATGACAGATGATTCCCTCGAAAGGACGGTTCGGAGATTTTTGATATGTGGGAGGGGGCTTTCTGTTGGTATGTCTGTGTGTGTCTGTATCTATGAATCTTTATAATGTGTATGTTGAGTGTACATTTGGTTTGTATCTCATATCACAACTATTATGTAGCTATCCATTCTGTCTTTCTCTCTCTCTCTGTATGTGTGGTGTGTGTGGTGTGTGTCGATATATAATTATCCTTATATCGTAATATCGTCATATATATATTATATATATATATATATATATATATTTATATAGTATATGTATATATATGTAATATCTATATGCATATATATGTACATATATATATATTATATATGTATATATATATTGATATTATCTATATATAATAGGTATGTTCTATATTATATATATATAAATAATATTATTATATTATATATACGGTGGTGTGTGTGGGGTGTGCTGTTGCTCTCAATCATATATATATTATTTATATATATATATAATTATATAATATAATTGTGTATTCTGTGATATTATTGTCTATATGGTATATATATGTATATGATTGTATTATTATATAGTATATAGTGTATATAGATATATATTATTATCAGTTATATTTAGTATTTATATGTATGGATATTATATATATATATATATATATACTTGTATATATAATTGGGGTGTGTGGCGTTTTGTGTGTGTCGTGTGTGTGTTGTGTGTGTGGTTGTGCGGTGTTGTGTGTGTGTAATATTATCATATATATATATATATCATATTATATATTATATAATATATGGGTGTGTGTGTTGTGTGTGTGTGTGTGTGTGTGTGTGTGTACAATATTATATATTATTATATATATGATATAATATATATGTGTGTGTGTGTTGTGTGTTGTGTGTGTGTGTGTGTGTGTGTGTGTGTGTGTGTGGTGTGTGTTTGTATATATGTATATATATTATATATATATATATATATATATATTATATATATATTTATATTTATATGTATATATATATATATATATATTATATATATATATATATATACACACACACACACAAATATATGTATACAGATATATATGATTATATATAAATACACACATATTTACTTTCCTCCTCCTCCCCGACGGTTTCTCTAACCACTACACACCTGGCGCAGGTGAGGCACCGGCGGGGGGTCGCCTTGTGGTGAGACGCCTCGGCAAGAAGCAGCTCCCTTCGCTAACCATCTTCTACCGCCCCCTCCCCCACCTCCCCCACCTCCCGTACCTCCAACCCACCCCACCGGACCCTCTCACCCCTAAACCCTCTAACCCACCCTATCCTCACTCTCGTACCCCTCACCCATCCAGTCCCACCCACCCTCTTCCAGCCCCACCCCTAACCCCTCTCCCTCCACCCCTCCATCCCACCACCCCACCCACCCCACCACCACTCACCCTCCCGCCCACCCACCACCCTCACCCCCTCTCCCGCCCCTCCACCCCTAGCCCCTCCATCCACCACCACCCACCCACCACCTCCCTCACCCTCCCGCCCACCACCACCTCACTCACCTCAAACCTCACATCCCTCACCCTCCCGCCCACCCACCAGCTCCCTCGCCCTCCCGCCCACCCGCCCACGCCACCCAAAACGACCGTAAAGATCTGGTCGTCAGACACTGGCGGTCGTAAAAAAATAGCGGGGAGTTCCTTCGATGTTGTAGATAAAGCGAGGCTGCCTCTTAGGGGTCTTTGCTTGGGGGGGGGGGCTAAGGAGGGGGATGAAGGAGTTGGCAGGTGGCGTTGGAGAAGGGGAGGTGGTTGAGGAGGGAGGGGAAGGGGGGGGGTAGTTGGAGAGGAGGAGGGGAAGGGAAGGGAGGGGGGAGGGGGAGAGGAGAGGGAGGGGAAGGGGAAGGGGGAGAGTTGGAGGGAGAAGGGAAGGGGGGAGGAGGAGGAAGGGAAAGGGGGGAGGGAGGGAGGGAAGGTGGAGAGGGGGAAAGGGGAGGAGAGAGGGGAAGGGAGGGGGAAGAAGAGAGGAGAGGAGGAAGGAGGGAGTGGGGTAAGAGGTGTTTGGGATAAGAGGAGGAGGAGGATATAAGACAGGTAGTATTGGGGTAGGGGAGGAGATGAGGGAAGTAGAAGGGGAAGAGGAAGAGAATGGTGGTGTTGGAGAAACGAGAGTAAATGGTGGAGGAAGGGGAATTGGGGAAGGAGAAAGGAGGGGGAAGAACAAGAAAAGAAGAGAGATATTGTTGGAGAAGGCATCGACAGCAGCAGCAGTGGAGTAAGAAGAAGAGGAAGACGAAGGAGACGTAGAAGAGGAAAGAGGAAAAAGAGTAAGAGAGAAAAAAAAAAAAAACAAGTTGCCGAAGACCATAATAAAGACTGAATAAAAAAGAACAAAAAGGAGAATTGAGAAGGAAGGAAGTAAGTTGACACAGAGAAATAGAAGACCAAAGAAAAATAGAAAACAAGAGTGTTTGTAAATTTTAAAAAAAAGAAGAGGAAAAATATCTATGAAACATGAGCGAAAGGAAGATTCAGAGGAAAAGAAGACAAAGGAAGATATTTCAAAGAAGAAAATAGAAAAAAGAAGAAGAAGAGGGTATAAAGGAGGAAGAAGATAAAGAGGAAAAGGGAGAAGAGAGAGAGGAGAAGAGGAAGGAGAAAAATGGAGGAGAGAAGGAGGAGGAAAAATAAGGAGAAAAGAGATAGGGGAGCAAGAAGAGGAGGAGGGGAATAGGAGTTAAAATAGGAGAATAAGAAGAGGAGAGAGGGGATTATAGGAAGAAAGAGGAGGGAAATAAATCGAAAGAGGAGGAAAGTAAAAGGAAGAAGAGGATGAGAAGGAAGAGGAAGAACAACCAGCGCTCTGCATGCCGCCCCGTGTCTGGCGAGCGCGCGCGGCCGGAGGGACGAGCGGCGCCGCCGAACCGCCGTCCCGACGGGCCGCTGTTCGGGCCTCGCGCGGGCGCGGAGGCTTTCTGCGCCTTCTGCAGGAAAGATACGGTGTGGCACGGCGAAACACGGCACGGTATAGCAACGGTACGGCGAATCACGGTACGACATGGTACGATGAAACACGGCACGGTATGGCACGGCACGGTACGGCACAGCACGGCGAAACAACGGCACGGTTATGGCAGGGCACGGTATGACACGGCGCACGGCGAAACACGGCACGGTATGGCACGGCACGGTACAGCACAGCACGGCGAAACGCGGCACAGTATGGCAGGGCACGATATGACATGGCACAGCGAAACACGGCACGGTATAGCACGGCACATTAAACACGATGCGGTATGGGATGGCGAGATATGGCACAACGCGACGCGACATGACACAACATGACACTTGACACGACACGACATGAACGGCACGACACGACATGACACGGCACGACACGACATGACACGGCACGACACAACATGACACGTTACGACACGACATGACACGGCACGACGCGGATACACGAAAAGAACGACACCTCACGTCACTCTCTGACATGACATGACACGGGACGACATCTGGCTGCGATCTGGGACGACTTGAAGTGAGTCGACACATTATAATGCAATACAAAGAGATGACTCGCAGAATACAGTAGAATGCGATACAATGCAATAAATACAATATAATGAAAGGCGAAAAAGTTTGGAGGAAGAGGGGGGACATGAGGAAAAAGGGGATTGGTGAGGAAGAAGAGAGAGAAGAGGAAGAAGAGAAGGAGGATAATAGGAAGAGAATAGGAGGAAAAAGAGAAGGAGAATATGGTAAGAGGAAGAGAATAGGAGGAAAAGAGAAGAGAATATGGTAAGAGGAAGAGGAAGAAGAGAGAAAATTAGAATAGAGAAGGAGGAGAATAAAAGGAAGAGGAGAATAAGACAGAGAGAAGGAGACTAAGGTAAGAGGAAGAAGAGGAAGAATAAGAGGAAGAAGAGGAGAATAGGAGGAAGAAGAAAAGGAGATAAGAGGAAGAAAAAGGAGAATAAGAGGAAGAAAAAAATAATAAGAGGAAGAAAAGGAGAATAAGAGGGAGAAAAGAAGAATAAGGGGGAAGAATAGAAGAATAAGAGGAGAATAAGAGGAATAAAGAGGGAAAATAGAAGACGTGTGACGCGATACACACTACGCCACGATCCGATGTATGAGAAGATACATGTGCCAAGGAACGATACAATGAAATACAGCACAATACGAGACGAGATGAAACGAGACGATAAATTACTATACAGCTTTTGGCTTGTGGTCGCTTTCTTCTTCTTCTTCTTCATCTTTTTCTTTCTTGTTTTTTTCTTTACTTTCCTTTTATCTTTTGATTCTTATTTCTTTCCTGCCTCTTCTCCTCTTCTTTTCTTCTTCTTCTTCTTCTTCTCTTCTTCTCTTTCTTCTCTCTTCTTCTCTCCTCCTCCTCTCTCCTCCTCCTCCTCCTCCTCCTCCTCCTCTCCTCCCTCCTCTCCTCCTCCTCCTCCTCCTCCCTCTCCTCTTCCTCCTCCTCTCTCTCTTCCTCCTCCCCTCCTCCCTCCTCCTCTCTCCTCCTTCTCCCCTTCTCCTCCTCCTTCTCCTCCTCCTCCTCCTTGTTTTCTTCCTTTTCTTCTTTTGACGTGGCTTCACTGGCTTCCGCAAGACAGACAGAAGGAAATGGGGTGGAAGAGAAGGTGGAAGGAGGGAGAGAAAAAGTAGGAGGAGAAATTGGAATAAAGAAAAACAGTGGATTATGTATCAATAGCTGATTTTAGATCTTAAGAAGGAAAAAGAGGCTTAATTCAGTTATTTATTTTTTCATGATTAGCCTTAATAGAACAAGGAAGTGAACACGAAGAGAAGGCAGAAGAAAGAAAGAAAAGAAAGAAAGAAACAAACAAACAGTTGCAGTGAAAAAAAAAAGTAACGATAAAGATAGATGAAATGGAGAGACGACGGATGGGGGGGGGAAGGGGTGGGGGGATTGTATAGGAAGAGGGGGAAGGTAGGGAGGGTAGAGGAAAGGGGGGAGGAGGAGGGAGGGAGGGAAAGAAAAGGTAGTGAGAGGGAGAGAAGGGGAGGTAGGTTAGAGGGAAGAAGGGGAAGGGAGAGGGGGGGGGGGAGGGGAGCAGGTGAGGGAGGGAGGTGGTGAGAAGAGGGAGGGAGGGAGAAGAGATGGAGGGGGGGAGGAGGCTAGAGGAAGAGGGAAGGGGGGAAGGGGGGGGGGGAGGGTAAAAGCGATGGTGTTGACAGCGGTGATGAAAAATTCAGGACAGGTAAGAAGATCTGTGTTAGTGCACTTTGGCATTAGCTGGCAGGACGGGGGGGGGGGGGGGTAGGAGAGTAGGAAAGGGTTGAGGGGGATGGGGGAAGGGAGGAGGGGAGTGGGGATGGGGGAGGAAGAGGAAAAAGTAGAGTAAATAGGAGGAAAAAGAAAGTAGTACGCAGAGTGTATTGAGACAGAAAGGAAGAAGTAGAATAAACAAGAAAACATAGAATAAGAAAGAAATGACAAGAGAGAAGAAAAAGAAGTGAAAGGAAGAAAGTAAAAAAAATTACAAAATAAAAAATAGAATGGAAAAGTGAAGAAAGGGGGGGGTAGGGGTAGACAGGGACCGTAAGGGTTGGGGAAAGGGAGGGGGGGGGGGGGGGAGGGGGCGGGGACAGGGGATTTAGGGAGATTCGAAATCAAAAACACTTTCCAATCAGCGTGTCTGCCTGGGTGTCGATCGCGATTGGCCTGCGGAGTCGAGGCGGAAAAAACACGCTTTTTGTAACTTTTTTTTTTTTTTTTTTTTTGTATTATTATTGTTTATTTTTTTCTTTCTTCTTTCGTGTTTGGTTGGGATATTGTTTTTTTTTGTCTTTCTTTTGGTTGTTATTGTTTTTTGCTTGTTATTATTTTTGTTTGGGTTATTGTTTATATATATATATATATATATATATATATATATATATATATAATATATATATATTTATTTTTTTTTTTTTTTTTTTTTTTTTTTTTTTTTTTTTTTTTTTGGGGGGTGTTTCACGGATTTCCTTCCTCTTCTTTTTTTTCAGTGTTGGTTTTTTACTTGCACTCATTTTTGTATGCATTTTTTGTTCTTATTACCATTATTACTATTTTTTTCCGTTTCTCTCTTTCTTCTTGGAGTCTTGTTCATGGAATTATTTCTACTTTTGAACGTTGGTTTTCACTTTTATTCATTCATCTTTTTTCGATTTTTTTTAGGTTTATTTATATATATTTATTTTTGGTTTCCAGTTTTTTTTTTTTTTTTTTTTTTTTATTTACATTAATGTGACTTGGATTACTCATTTTCCCTTTTTTGTTCTTAATTTTCTATTTCATTTTATTTGTTTTTTGTTGGTAGACCCGTTTGTTTTTGGGTTATTTATAGTTTTTTTTTTTATTATAACGTAATCACCTCTCAGATAAACTCATTTTTGGTCGTGTGCCCCGATAAATTATGGAAATAATGAAAGAAGGAAGGAAGAGAGGGAGAGGGTAGAGGGGGATGGGAGAGAGAGAAAGAGAGAGACAAAGGGATGTGAGAGAGAGAAGGTAGAGAGGGGATGGGAGGGAGAGGAGGGAGAGGTAGAGAGGGGATTGGGGGAGAGAGGGAGAGGAGTAGAGGGGAGAAAGGAGGAGAGACGGAGAGGTAGAGAGGGGATAGAATGGAGGAGAGGACGGAGAGGTTAGAGAGGGGAAAGGGGAGAGAGGGAGAGGGGGAGGGGTAGGAGAGAGGGAGAGGTAAGAGGTTAGAGGGGGATGGGAGGGAGAGAGGGGAGGTAGGAGAGGGGATGGGAGGGAGAGAGGGAGAGGTAGAGAGGGGATGGGAGAGAGAGAGGGAGAGGTAGAGAGGGGATGGGAGGGGGAGAGAGGGGAGGTAGAGAGGAAAGGAGAGAGAGAGAGAGAGGGGGTAGAAAGAGGAGAGACGAGAGGTAGAGAGGGGATGGGAGGGAGAGAGGGAGAGGAATAGAGGGGGCAGAAGGAGGAGAGAGGGAAGAGGAATAGAGGGGGGTAGAAGGAGGAGAGACGGAGAGGTAGAGAGGGGATGGAAGGGAGAGCGAGAGCATGAGGAAGAGGGATAAGAATAGGGGGTAAAAAGGAGAAAGGAAGTAGTAGAGAGGGGATGGGAGAGAGAAAAAAGAGAGAGACAAAGACGAATGCGAGGTAGAGAGGGAGAGGAAACTGAAAGGACAGAAAGTAGGAGAGACAGAGAGACAGAGAGAGAGGCAAAGAAGGACGTGAGGGAAAGAGGGAGAGGAATAGAGGGGGAAAAAAGGAGAGAGAGAGAGATAGAGAGACGATAGGAGGGAGAGAGAGAGGCAGGGATTGACGGGAGGGAGAGAGGGAGAATATGAAGGGAAGAAGAAAACAAGAGGAAAAGAGAAAAAAAAGGAAATGACAGAGGATAGGCAACGAAAGGAAAACAAAAATGTTTTCCCCCCCATAGTCCACCTTCCCCCACCCCCCACCCCCCACACCGCCCACCATCGCCTGGGGACCGTTCCGCGCATAATCCCTTCAAGGAAGAAAAATTGTCTTGAGGCCATTGTCTGTCTGGTGGCGCGTCCAGGTTCTTAGTAGGGGGAGGGAGGGGGAAGGAGGGGTTGGAGGGTAGAAAGGAGGAAGGAGGGGGTGGTTGGAAGGAAGGAGGGGTTGGGAGGGGGTGGGAATGAGAAGGAGAGTGGAAGGGGGAGGAAAGGAAGGTGGAAGGGAGGGGGTGGTTGGAGGGTAGAAGGAGGGGAAGGAGGGGGTGTTGGAGGGTAGTGGTTGGAAGGGGGGAGGGGGTGGTTGGAGGGTAGAAGGAGGGAAGGAGGGGGTGGTTGAGGGAGAAGGAGGGGGTGGGAATGAGAAGGAGAGTGGAAGGGGGAGGGAAAGGAAGGTTGGAAGGAGGGGGTGGTTGGAGGGTAGGAGGGGAAGGAGGGGTGGGAATGAGAAGGAGAGTGGAAGGGGGAGGGAAGAGAAGGTGGAAGGAGGGATGGGGGAGAGAGAGAGAGAATGTGTGTGAATTATATATTTCTCTATACTCAGTACCTACCCTCAATTACTGCATTAGGGCCGTTCTTGTCTTCGTACACATTTCGCCTTCTCTGCGGTTTCCAAAATGAGAAAATTACAGGTGCCAGAAATGGGTTGACACCTCGTCGTCTTTCCCCTCTGAGGCGCCAAACTACACCTGAGAATGCGACCCGGAGGTGTGTGTCCGAACGCGAAAGGAGGTGTCAAGACCCGAGCTGCGGCGCCGAAACAATATCCAGGGTCCCTCGTCCTCCTTTGGGAAAAGTGCCAGTGCCAGTGCCAATACCTCGGGGAAGTGCCAGTGGCAGTACCTCGGGGAAGTGCCAGTGCCAATACCTCAGGGGAAACGACAGTGCCAATACCTCAGGGAAGTGCCAGTGCCAATATCTCAGGGGAATTGCCAGTACCTCAGAGGAAGTGCAGTGCCAGTACCTCGGGGAAGTGCCAGTGCCAATACCTCAGGGGAAGTGCTGGTACCTCAGGGGAAGTGCCAGTGCCAATACCTCGGGGGATTTGCCAGTGCCAGTACCTCGGGGAAGTGCTAGTACCTCAGGGGAAGTGCCAGTGCCTCGTGATAGTGCCAATGCCTCGGGGGAAGTGCTGGTACCTCAGGGGAAGTGCCAGTGCCAGTACCTCGGGGGAAGTGCCAGTACCTCGAGACAACGCCATTAAATCGAGACAAAACTAGAACCTCGAGACAGTGCCAGCGCCTCGGGGGGAAAGTGCCTCTGTATAATTGAGTAGCGTGAGTGAGTGGCACTATCTTCTGCATTGGAAGGCCTGAGATCACGCCAACAGAGGTCCGGTGCGTGTAGACGAGAGATAATTATTAGGGATAAACACGGCGCTGGATGGACGGCTCTTTCTCTTATTTTTTTTTTTTTTCTCTCTTTCTCTGTCTCTGTTTATCTGTCTGTCTTTGTCTTTGTTTCTCTCTTTTTCTCTTTCTTTCTTTCTCTTCTGGTGCCTTTTTTTTTCTCTTTTTCTGTCTCTGTTTATCTGCCTGTCTTTGTCTCTGTGTCTCCCTCTTTTCCTCTTC
>NW_020869525.1:10000-18916 GCF_003789085.1 Penaeus vannamei | reverse complement strand
AAGGTGATGGGAGGGAGATTATGATTATGATAATTGATTAGATATATATGATTAGATAGATTATGATAGATAGATATGTATTAGGAAGGAGAGGAATTGAAATGAGATGGAAGGAGAGAGGAAAGAAAAACTTGGAAAAAGTAAACATTTTTCAAAATTATGATTTCAAATCATCCTTGATTATAATAATGGATTAAATAATTGAATTGAAATTAATTACTAATTATTTCTTTATAAATTTATATAATAATTGATTATAAAATAATGTAATGAATAATATATGTCTCCCTGGTTTTTGTCCCTATTCTTTGTTCTGTCTGTCCTCTCTCCTTTCTCTCTCTTCTTTCTCTCTCTCTCTCTCTCTCTTCCTCTCTTCTTCTCTCTCTTCTCGCTCTCTCTCCTCTCTCTTTCTCTCCTCTCCCTCTCCTCTCTCCTCTCCCTCTCCGCTCTCCTCTTCCCTCTCCCTCTTCCCTCTCCCTCTCCCTCTCCTCTCTCTTCAAAAAAAAGTAAATAAAAGATAAAATCTTATCCCCGCTCCACTGACCACCTCAACCCTCCCCCCCCCCTCTCCCTCACCCCCCCCCCTCCACAAAAAAAAAAAAAAAAATTACATGAACATTTTAGCCTCCGTTTCGCGTACGGTCCTTGAAACCCCGATTGTTTTTCATCCTTAAACAAAGTCTCAAGAAAGTCTCAAGCAGGGAAAATGTCCCTTCTCTCTCTCTTCCTTTCTCTTTCTCTGTCTCTGTCTCTCTTCTCTCTCGCTCTGGCTCTGGCTTCTCCGCTCTCTCTCTCTCTCTCTCTCGTCATCTCCTCTCATCTCTCTCTCTCTCTCTCTCTCTCTCTCTCTCTCTCTCTCTCTCTCTCTCTCTCTCTCTTCTCTCTCTCTCTCTCTCTCCGCTCTTTCTTCTCTGTCATTCTTTTTTTTTTTTTACTAAAATGAGAGAGAAAAAGCCGCTGTGTTTTATCCTTAGAGAAGTGGTGGACGAAGAAAGTCTCTCGTGTGGAATATACATACTTAGTATATATATATATATATATATATATATATATATATATATATATATATATAATATATATATATATATATATATGTATGTATTATATAATATTTTTTCTCTCTCTTCTTCTTATCATTTCTCTCTTTTTCCTTTCTTCTTTTCTTTTCTTCTTTTTCCTTCCTTTTTACTTTTAAGTGAGAGAGAGAAAAAGAGGAAAACGGATTTTTTTTTCGACGAAATGTAGACAAATTTCTTTTTTTTTTCAAAAGGAGAGAAGAGAATAAGGGAAAAAATAAGTAAATTGGGATATATCTCCCAAGACGAGAAACAAAAATGAGGTAAAAGTGAATAAGTTTTCCAAAATGAGAAAAAAAATTAAGAATATGGGATATATTTTTCCAAAATAAAGAAAGAACTGAAAAAAAATGGAATATTATATATTTTTTTTTTTCGAAAATGAGAAATGGACAAAAAATATGAATATATAATGAGAATGAAAATGAGGAAGAATAATTATGTAAAATTAACCGATGGAAGATAATTTCTTAATAATTATACGTAAACATTTATCCATTTTTATGCTCCGTAAAGAGAGAAAAAAATAAATAAAAAGAATTAACAAAGAAGGGAAGAAGAGATGGCGAGAGAAGAAGGAAGAAAGAAGAAGAAGGAAAAGGAGGAGAAGAAGAAGAAGAAGAAAGAAGAAGAAGAAGAGAAAAGGAGAAGAAGAAAAAGAGAAAGAAAAAGAAAAGAAATTAGAAATAAAGAAAACATAAAACAAAAAAGAAAGAAAAAAAACAGTAACACTTTTAGAAGCAACACTTTTAGCCAAGTCTCCCCAGAAACGGCCTGGCGTGACTCAGCAAATCTGTCATCACTCTGGCTTCCCTTGTTTACATAATTATCTCTCCGTCTTTTTCAATATTTGTCTAAATCAGTGTATCTTTTTGTTGTTGCTATATGCGTTATTATTATCATTTATTATTATTATTATTATTATTATCATTATCATTATCATTATCATTATTATTATTATTATTATTATTATTATTATTATTATTATTATTATTATTATTATTATTTCATTATTATCATTATTATCATTATTACTATATATTACTATTATTATTATTATTATTATTATTATTTATTATTATTCATTAATTTATTATGTGTGGTGTGTGTGTGTGTGTGTGTGTGTGTGTGTGTGTGTGTGTGTGTGTGTGTGTGTGTGTGTGTGTGTGTGTGTGTGTGTGCGGTGTGCGCGTGTGCGTGTGCGTGTGTGTGCGTGTGCGTGTGCGTGTGCGTGTGCGTGTGGCGTGTGCGTGTGTGTGTTGCGTGTGTGCGTGTGCGTGTGCGTCCCTTGCAAATCGCCGAAGATTGAAGGGCCAAGGTGGCACTCCCTGGCACTCATTCCTGCGCTAATGATGCCACCCTCTCCCTGACTGGCACTCTGTCAGTGGCTCTCCCTGCTATACACTCCTTGCTTTCCCCTGTTTATGTCACCCTGTCTGCTTGGCTCTCTCCCTGTCTGGTTTTCTTCCTGCTGCTCCCTGCCTAACCCTTTCTGCTAGCCTCTCTCACCCTGTTTCTTTTTGCTAGCTCTGCTTTTGTCTCACCCTGTTCTCTCTGTTTGTCTCACCCTGTTCTTTCTCTGCTAAGCTCTCTCTCTGCTTTTGTCTCACCCTGCTGCTAAACTCCCTCTGCTTTTGTCTCACCCTGTTCTTCCTTCCCCTCTTCTCCTCTGCTTTTGTCTCACCCTGTTCTTCCCCTGCTAAGCTCTCTCTGCTTTTGTCTCACCCTGTTCTTCTTCTCTCTCTGCTTGCGTCTCACCCTGTCTGCCTCACCCTGCTCACTTCTTCCTCTCCTGTCTACTCCCTGGCACCCCTTGCTTGGCCCTCCCTGCTTGCCTCTCTCACCATGCTCCTCCCCTGCTAAGCTCCCTCTGCTACGCCCTTCCATCCTTGTCTACCTACTGCTTCCCTGCCTGGCACTCCACCCTGCCTGCTCCCCCCTGCTCCCCCTGCCTGCTTTCTCTCACCACCTGTCCTGCTTCCCCCTGGTTCCCCACTGCCTGGTTCCTCTCACCCTGCCTGCTTCCCCCTGCCTGGTTCTCATCCCTTCTGCTACCCCCCTACCTCCTTCCCCTGCTAAGTCCTTCCCATCCCTGCCTGTTACCTGCTAGCCTCGCCCACCCTATCCACACCCTAAAAACACACACAGCACACACGCCCTCGCTTCTCAACCTTCATCTTCACACCCTGTCAGACACGCTTCTCACACCCTGTCGAGTGTTGCCTCTCATCTGTTGTCACTTCCTCCTTCCACTCGACCTTTTAATAGGGCATATCCTATATCGGTGAAGTTAGGTCTATTTTTATTGTGAATATTTTTTATATCTTATTTTTTGATTTCTCATTTTTTTTAATCTTTATTTTTTTTTTTGGGGGGGGGGATTCTGTTTTTGTTGTTTAATGATTTTTTTGTTATTCTTTTATTAATTTTTTTTCTTGGGGTGATTCTTGTTTTTTGTTTATTTTTTTCTTTTTTAATGATTTTTTTTATTATTATTTCGTGTGTGTCTTTTTTTTTAATCGTTTTTCTTTTGCATCTATATTCTTTCTCTCTATCATTAATGTATTTCTTTCCTGTAATCTTTCTTTTTCTTAATCTTTATCTTTAATCATATTCACTCTCATCTTTTTCTCTCTTCGCTGTCTCACATCCATACCTCACATCTTTTTTTTAAGCATCATCATGCTGCTCGACCGCATTCTTAACCTCTCAAACATAATTTCATGTATTAATATATAATATATATATATATATATATATATATATTATTATTATATATATATTTTTTTTTTTTTTTTTTTTTTTTTTTTTTTTTTTTTTTTCATCCTCACATTAATAATTATAACAATCAACACTTCACACTTTTAAATATAGTTTCCATATATTTTTTTCAATTCTCACATTAATAATTATAACAATTAGCACACACTTTTAAACATAATTTCCATATATTTTTTTTCATTCTCACAATATAACAATTAACACTCCACACTTTTAAACATAATTTCCTATATTTCTTTCACTGCTCACATAATAATTATACAATAACACCACACTTTAAAACATAATTTCCATATATATTCTTTCACTCACTCTCACAATAATAATTTATATACAATTAGCACCAACATTTTTCAAATAATTCCATATATTTCTTTCACTCTTTCAATATAATTATAATAACACGCTCAACACCTCACACTTTTTTAGCAACATTCATAATTCCATATATTATTATTTTTTTTCATCCTCACAATAATAATTATAATTAACACTACACACTCTTAAACATAATTTGATATATATTTGTGAATTCTCACATTAATAACTCAACATCAACACTTCACACTTTTAAACATAATTTCCATATATTTCTTTCATTCTCACATTAATAATTATAACAATTATCACACTTTAAACATAACCCATATTTTTTTTTTTCATTCTCCACAGATTAATAATTATAATTACACCTCACATTTTTAAACATATTTTCCATGATTTTTTTTTCCATTCTCACATTAATAATCATAAACAATATCACCTTTAAACATAACCCATAATTTTTTTTTCATTCTCGACATTAATAATTATACATCAACACCTCACACTTTTAAACATAATTTCCAATATATTTTTTTTCATTCTCAAGAGTTAATAATTTATAATTACACTACAAACACTTTTAAACATAATTGCATTTTTTCATTCTCACATTATAATTATGAAAGCATTCAACACCACATCTTTTAACATACTTCCATATATATATTTTTTTTTCTTTCACAATAATAACAATTAACACTTCACACTCTTAAACATAATTTGAATAGTATATTTTTATTATCCTCACATTTAATAATTGCAACAATTAACACTTCAGAACTTTCTAAACATAATTTTCCATGTTATTTTTTCATTCTCACATTAATAATTATAATCAACCTCACACACTTTCAACATAATTTCCATTTTTTTTTCAGTCTCAAACAGTAATAATTACAACATTAAAACCACATTTTTTCAAAATATTTTCCACATATTCTTTCACGCAACTCTCACATTAATGAATTATAACATTAAACAGCCACACCTTTAAATATAACCCATTTTTTTTTCACTCTCACATTAATATTAATTACTATATTCAAACATTTCACACTTTTAAAGCATAATTCCATTATTTTTCCATCCTCACATTTTATATTAATACAATTACAAGCCATTTTTAAACATATTTCCATAATTTTTTGCATTCTCACATTAATAATGACACATCCACACACGCCACATGCAGCAGAGTCCAGCATTAAGACATAGCCTACGCACAAGCTCAATGAACACACTGTACCATAATTAAAAAAGTCTTTTTCAGCAGAAGCAGCAGAGGAACGGAACACACACTTATAAACACGGGCAGTTATCCACGGGAAACATACTTTAGGCAGATAGACATAGAGAGATAGACAGATAGATAGATAGAGAGATAGACAGAATAGACAGATAGACAACTAGACAATAAGACAGATCGACACATAGGCAGATAGACAGATAGACACATAGACACATAGACAGATAGACAGATAGACAGATAGTAGGGATATACATACAATTACGTGTTTTTACAGATGCACACATGTACAATTGAAAGAGAGAAATGAATGAAGGATGAGAGAAGTAGAGAGAGAGAGAGAGAGAGAGAGAGAGAGAGAGAGAGAGAGAGAGAGAGAAAGAGAAAGAGAGAGAAGAGAAGAGAGAAAGAGAAAGAGAAAGAGAGAGAAGAGAGAGAGAAAGAGACAGCGAAAGAGAAAGAGAAAGAAGAGAAAGAGAGAGAGAGAGAGGCGAGGAACTGAGAGAGTGAGATAGAGAGAGGCAGTGAAGGGAGACCTGCCTAGGTCAGCAGTTTATCCGAGGTCAAAGCAGGTCATAACCCAAGTCGCTTATTTACGGCCACCTTATCATAACGGCGTGAATCGACGAGGCTTGTTGACGCCACAAAAGTTTCCGGGAAAAGAATTCTGCAAAATTATTTTCCCGGAAAATTTTTGCTTGCTATAATCGTTTTTTTTTTTTATTCTTTTTCTTTTCTTTTTTTTCTAATTTCTGCACCTATCCTCTTCCTCTGTTTTTTCTCATTCTCTTTCTCGTTTTTTCACTTTGTCCTTCTCTCTCTCTCTCTCTCTCTCTCGCACTCTCTTCTTCTCGCACGTCTCTCTTCTCTCCTCTCCTTTCTCATCCTCATCCCTTTCTTCCCCTCTCCCTCCCTCTCCGTCCTGTATCCTTCTTCCTCCTTCAATGCACCTCCCACTTTTTTTCTCATTCTCATTTTCATGTTCTTTTCACGTTTTTTTTCTCTCTCTCTATTTCTCGTTCCTCTCTCTCTCTTCTCCTCTTTCTCTCTCTCCTTCTCTCATCCCCCATTTCTTCCCCTCTCCCTCCCTCTCCGTCCTTATCATTCTTCCTCCTCCACCTCTTTCTCTCTATTTCCCTCTTCCTTCTCCTTTATTCTTCTTATTCTTATTCTTCTTCCATCTCTCATTCTCTCTCCTTCTTCCTCCTCTTTTACCTTTCTCTCGCCTTCCCTTTCTTCCTCCCTCTCTCTCTCCCTCTCCGCCTCACCTCTTAACTCTTCCCTCTCCTCTCCCTCCCCCTCTCTCCCCCTCCCTCCCTCCCTCCATTTAACTCTTCCCTCTCCCTTCCTTCTCCCTCTTCCTTACCCTCTCCCCTCTCTCCTTCTCTCACTTCCTCTCTCCCTCCCTTCTCTCACTCCTCTCTTCCTCTCCCTCTCCTTCTCCTTTTTCCTCCTTCTCCCTCTCCCTCTTCCTCTTCCCGTCCCTCTCCTCTCCTTCTCATTATCCCGCTGCCCTCTTCCTTACCCTCTCCTCTCCTTCTCCTTTTCCTCCTTTCCTTTTCCCTCTCATTCTCCTCTCATTCTCATATCCCCGCCCCTCTTCCTTAGCCTCTCCCTCTCCTTCTCCTTATCTCACTCTTCTCCCCTCTCCTCTCCTTCCTCCTTTTTCCTCCTTCTCCCTCTCCCTCTTCCTCTCCCTCTCCTTCTCCCTCCCCTCTTCCTCTCCCTCTCTCTCTCCTTCTCTCTTTCTCCTCCTTCTCCCTCTCCCTCTCCCTCTCTTCGTTCCCTCCCTCCCTCTTCTCCTTTTTTCCTCCTATTCCCTCTCCCTCTCCATCTCCCTCCTCCTCTCCCCCCCCCTTCCTCTCTCTGTCCTTCTCTCCACTCCTCTCTCCTCTGCCTTCTCCTTTTCCCCCCTTCTCACTTTTTTTCCTCCTCTCCCCTCTCCCATCTTCCTGCTCCCTTTGAAACACGAGCCAAAATATTCTCCGTTAATCTAATGGCGCATCGCTCGTGTATTTTGTCCCTTTCAACGTAAAATATTTTCATGTAAAAAGGAAGATCGTGTCTTCATATTTTTCTTCTTTGTTTTCATTTTTTTTACTCTTCCCTTTTATCTTTTTTTTTTTTTTTTTTTTCTTTTTCTTTTTTTTTTTTTTTTTTTTTTCCTTTTTTTTTTCCTTTTTCTTTTTTCTTTTTTCCCATTTTTCCCTTTTTTCTTTTAAATTTTTTCCTTTTTTTCTTTCTTTTTTATGTAAAGAGCGTTCGTGTTTATTAATTATATTATCATTATTATTATTATTATTATTATTATTATTATTATTATTTCACACAAACACAAAAATAAAACTGTATACGTAGGCTCTGCTTTTATTTAATTTTCCTCGAGATTTTGTTGAAATATTTATGACTATTATTTGACTAATCAATTTATGACTAGCTAATTCCGATGCGTTATTGTTATTATTATTATTATTAGTTTTCACTATAAGCAGGAGTAGTAGTATTGCTATAATTGTTATCATCACCATTATCATTAATATTGTTACTATTATCATTATTAGTAGTTAGTAGTTGTAGCGATAGTATCATTATTATAATTAATATATGTTATGTCATTATTATAAATTATTGTTATTCTGTTATGATGATGGTGATGTATAAATACATACATACATACATGGATACACACACACACACACACACACACACACCACACACCACACACCACACACACACACAACACACAGCCACACACACACACACACATACACATATATATATATATATATATATATATATATATATACTATATATATATATATATATTATATATATATATATATATATATATATATATATATATATATATATATATATATATATATATATATATATATATATATATATATATATATATATATATATACATATATATATATATTATATATATATATATATATATATATATATATATATATATATATATATATATATATATATATATATATATATATATATATATATATATATATATATATATATATATACCGTATGTATGTACATATGCAATACAAGTACATCAGACACAACAGGTGTTGTGTTAGTTCCTTAGTTAATCTACTTCAATTGTTAGTGAACAGTTTCCGACTCGAGACTAAATCATCTGAATTAGTCTCTAATTATTCTACTCTAATCAAATTAATTATCCATTTCAGCCAGCTGTATTATCTAGCAATTCTCTAATTATTCTACTCTAATCAAATTAATTATCCATTCCAATCAGCCATTTTCGGCAGTATTAGTCTCCAGTTATTCTACTCTAATCACCTTAATTAGTCACACAAATTAATTAGTCTAATTAGTGAACAGTTTCCGACTCGGGGTCCGGTTCTCCCGCCTCTACCTTTTCCGGCCAGCAAGTCCAGTCCGCTCTCCAGGAGGATTCCCCGACCTGTTCGGACACGAGCCGGTTAGAACAAGGGCCAAGGA
>NW_020869525.1:0-5000 GCF_003789085.1 Penaeus vannamei | reverse complement strand
AGACGCCCCCCCCCCTCCCCCCCAAACCCCCCTCCAGCCATCCTGGATACCACGTAAAATCCTCTAGGATATGATTTATTATTGGTGATTCTACAGTGTATTTTAATATATATATATATAATCAATGGATTGTCGGGATACTCGCTGAATTTGACTCGCGTAATGTGATCAACCTCTCGATGTTTCGGGGTTCGTGCTGTAATGACGGCAGACATTGAATAGATAGATAGGACAGTGGACACAGCGCATTACACGTTTTTTAGATTCAGCGCCCTACCCATTACGCAGCAAGAGCGGCACCCTTTCTTCGCGTGACGGCCCTTTCTATGTATATCATACTGTATTTTGATGATTCCAGTACTAATCTGCAGTCGAAATCTTAACGCATCTTAGCATGAGGGTTGTCGTGTTTCCTCATTGACGAAATATTGCAGTGTTGCCTCCTTATGTCCCACTAGCTCACCATGTCTACTTTCATTGCGATAACACAGGAAGGAAGCAAAGAAGAATTGAAGATGAAAATTATAAGGAACACAGAGAAAGAAAGAGATACACATGGGCGGGTGACAACACCGCAATGGAGAGAAATGCAAGGAAGAACGGAAGAACGGGAGAGAGAGACGAAATGGAGAGAAGAAGGAGTATTCAAAAGAAAAAAATCGCAATGATTGGGTTTGGAAAGCCGCAAAGAAGGAAGAAGGAGAAGCTAACACGTAAGAAGAAAGAAAAAGACGGGATAAAAGAAGACAGAGCAGGAAAGACTAAGCAAAGGAAGCCAGAGCACTGCTCCCGAAGCAGAAGATTGCAAGTAAGTAAGGGCGAAAGAATTAGGCCCAAACGTTTCTTTTCCGCGGCCCCGAAGACGTTCCCAGCAGCGAATTTACAGGAGGTTCTTCAAAAAGACGAAGGTTCCCCTGACTTCCTCCTCGTATCTCTAATGATCAGACATGAGATCCGCACCCATTCTTCCATCTAAGCAAGGGAAGGACAAAGGAAGAGACTTATTTAGAACGTGATGTCAGAATTACGCAGTGATGTATCTTTCGCATCTACGAGGGGAAGAAGGGATCATGAGTACTCTGAGAAGCGTGACCGGACAGATCTGAGCTGCAGGAGCCCGATGAGGGATGGCGATGAGGAGGGATAGCCGCTTACGTGGGAGCGAGCTGTGGATGGCCGCGGAGCGGCAGAGCGAAACAGGGCCAAATGCACAGAAACGCAGGGACAGTCGCTCAACGCAATAGGCATGTGCAATATATGATAATGGTTAATATAGATAGATCGTATAATATAGTGAATAGTAGTAATTAATGAGTGATAGATTAGGAGATTACTGATAATATTGATATATAAGTATGACTATATTAGATGGTATAGAATATGACAAGACACGCAGAGACGCAGCGCGTGCGAAGGCACATATAACGAAAGCGCACGAGAGATGCGTCCAGATAGATGATAGAGATACGTTACTGCAGTAAGGTAACCACAATGAAAGGAAAAGTCAGATATTATGTGGGTGAAAAATCCGTG
Source organism: Penaeus vannamei (assembly GCF_003789085.1). NCBI lineage: Eukaryota > Metazoa > Arthropoda > Malacostraca > Decapoda > Penaeidae > Penaeus > Penaeus vannamei. The sequence continues at coordinate 3,467 of NW_020869525.1, read as the reverse complement.
GGTTAGCGACGTGAGATAGATAGAAGTACCTAAGGAGTGGGACACCAGAACATAAATGTAGGAAAGGGTGATGGAAAGGAAGATAGTAAAAAAGCCGCAAGAATGATAATAGATGATAAATTCAATGAGCGAAAATTGTCATTAATGAAAGTTGGATGACATCAGAGGTATTTAATTAACAGAGTACCTAACGCTTAAAAAGCAAATCTGCGTGTGGAACTGAGTCTACTGAATTAGGAGACCAATAACAATAAGCTGAAAGTAAAGTAGCATTGAGAGAGAGAGAGAAAGAAGCAGGCAGAGAGATGCGAGAAAGACGAAGAAGTGATAAGTATTAAGATAGAATGAAAAAGAAAATAAGAACAGTTAGGTAAAAACGAGTGAGGTGGGATCGAGGAGATAAGTAGCTGGTAGCAGAGAGAGAAGGAGATTTGCGATAGTATTTTGAGATATAGTACGAATATTGTGAAAAAGTGAATAGAGAAATACGAAGAATGAATACGAGAGAAAAAAGATAAGCTAGACAGAGTGAAAAGATTAGGGGAGAGCGACAAGAGGTAAGAGATGAGATGAGTGAGAAATTAGAAACGTAAGAGAATTATTGGAGACGTGACATGAGAGAGTGAAGTGAAGAGAGAGTGTAATTATATAATTGAGAGAGACGAGAAATGAGAAGGATGAAGATGAGATGGTGAAGTGATAGATTGAGAAGATGAAGTAAACGAAATGAGACGAGAGGGATGGGAAAGGAGAGTGAAATTATAAGTGAGAGAATGAAGATAATGAAGAGAGAGATATAGATGAAATAATAGATGAGAATAGAGGAGAAGAAACTAGTGAAATAGTGAAAAGAGTAGCGCGACTGGTGAGAAAAGGACGGGAGAAAAGAGAGTCGTAGAAGCAGAACGAATGAAAAAAGAAAGAGTAGGAGGTAAGATGAGAAAATGAAGAGAGAGAAGTGGGTCACTATCTCGAATAGTGTTTTAAAATGTGATCTAGTTACAGGTATGTCGCAGATCCGAAAAGATGGAGCAGACAATTCATGTGAATGTGTAAATTGTGGCTCGTATGGTGCTGGATGAGAGAGATGCTCTGTTAATGCTGTTAATTTTAAGGAATAAATTGATAGGTGATGATGATGAATGATACATTTGTGTGCACAGTATCAATCATTGTTTAATCACATTATCATTATCATGTATATCATTATCATAATATGTCATATATCAATTTCATATCAATCTTATCATTTATCGATACATTTATTGTCAGATTTATCTTATTCATTATCGATTTATCATTATCTAGAGTTTATCATTATCTGATCATCATCATTATTATCATTTCATTATCATGGTATCATTTCATTAATCATATATCATTATCATTCTTCCAGATTTACAAATTTTTTCATTATTTTTCCATTTTATCATATACATTATCAATTTTTATCATCATCATTATTCGATCATATATATACTATAATCATCACTCTATATAAATTATCTAATCATACTACTATATAATTTCTATGCGGATGCAATCATCATACACTGATAGATAAATGCGCGGTTATAGAAAAAATTATAATGTTATACAATATTTTATCCTAATATTTAGACAAAAAATAGAATATATAATTTCTCTCGTCTGATAGATAAATAGTATTTAAGATAGAAATAATAATATATTTGACTAGATAAATGGGATTATAGAAGAGATTAGAATAATCATATTTTGATAGATAAATAGATTTTAGAAATGAATAGATATATTAATTTGATAGATAATAGATTGTTAGAAAAGAATATATATTTTTGATGATAAATAGATTTTAGAAGAGATTAGATATATATTTTTGATGTAAGATAAACTAGATTATAAAGTGAGACTTAGAGAATATATATTATTGATAGTAATTAAATAAGATTTAGAAGGATAGAATTACTATATTATTGAGTAGATAAAATAGGATTCAGAAGAGAGGAGTAAGGAAAATATAAATATTGTAATTGATTAGATAAATAGATTTTAGAAAAAAAATTAGATATTTATTTTGAATAGTAGAATTAGGATATTAGAAAAAATAGAATATAGCTATATTTGATAGATAAATAATATCTCTGAAAGGAATAGAGCTTTAATATATATTAATATGAATTACGAATAAAATGATTTAGAAAAAAAGAATCTAGATGATTTTGAATAGATAAGATAGAGAGTATTAGAGAACGAGAATAGAAAACGATTATGAATTTGATAGAAGAATACACTAGATTAGAATAGAAATAGAATATAGTTTATTTTCTATATATGAAATAAGATAAAATTAGCTTAGAAGAGATAGAATATATATTTTATAGATAATATAGATTTATGAAAAAAAAAAGAACAATATATGATCGTTCTTTTTTCTCCTGATAAGAGACAATAGTATTTAGAAGGAGTGATGAAGATACATATTTGTGATAGGGTAATGAAGAGGAGATAGAAATTATATAATTTTTGAATAGATATAAATAGATTTTAGAGAGGATAGGTAATAATATTATATTAAAAAAAGTATAAATAATAGAATATATATTTTGAATTTTAGTAAAACTGATTTAGAAAAAAATAGAATATATATTTTGATAGAGAAAAATAATGAATAATATGAGAACTAGAATATTATATTTTAATTAGATAAATAGATTTAGAGAATAGTAATATTAATATTGATAGTAATAATGAAGAGGATAGAAAAAACGATAAGTTAAGCATAGAAATATAGATATGGATATCTCTCATGATAGACAAAAATTATAGAATTTAGTGAATAAGCAATAATAATGGCATGAATTTAGATATTGATATTAAATATTTTTGAATTAGAATAATATAATTTTAGAAGATAAAAAAGTTTAGGTAAGAATTATTGAAATATAGAATTATCTATTTTATTCACTCAAACTCAATACCGACGTTTCACTCTTCAATATTACTAGTGTCTCGGACATTTCACTCGGCGTGGATTACAGTATCGTGATGATAGAACCGGCAGATTTATGTCTGTATAGCAGTTAGGATTTCTAACTTATAATCGCTAAATAATATAAAATATAATAAATAGACAAAATGCATTCACTGAGCGGAGAATATGCTTTTTAGAATAGGATGTTCAATAGTGAAGGTGTAGACCGGTATGTGATGGTGATGTATAACAGATGTTTGTGGAGGGACTATGGATCATGGAGACCTGAAGGAGATTTAGATATGGATGGGGATTGCCGCAGAAATGTGAAGATGAGGGTGCGAGAGGACGAGTAGGAGATGTGGATAGAGGGAGAGAGAGATGAGATGTGTGTGAGGTAGATGAGAGAGATGGAGACGATGTGTGGTGTGAGTGATGTTCGTGTGGTTGAGATGTGTGTGTGTCGTAAGGTCCATCATGAGATCCATCGATGAGTGAGACTATCTATCAACTT
>NW_020869524.1:546265-548240 GCF_003789085.1 Penaeus vannamei | reverse complement strand
TGGGTGAGAGAAGAGAGAGAGACGAGAGAGAGAGATGTGAGAGAGAGAGGAGAGAGGAGAGAAGAGAGAGAGAGAGAAGAGCGAAAAGAGAGAGAGGAGGAGAGAAGGAGGAGGGAAGAGAAGAAGAAGAATAGGGGAGGAGGAAGAAGAAGAAGGAGGAGAGAAGAAGAAGAAGAAGAGGAAGAAGAAAAGAGAGAAGAGAAGAAGAAGAAGAAAAGAAGAAGAAGAAGAAGAAAGAAGGAAGAAGAAAGAAGGGAGGACGGAAAGAAAAAGGGGGAAAAGGAGGAGGAGATTTTAAAGATTATAAAGAAAGAAAAGGATGAAAAGTAGAGCAAAAGGAGAAATAAGAGATGATGAAGAAGAAAGACATTAGGACAATGAGACGAAAAGAAAGTTAAGAAGAAAGAAGAAAGAAGAAGAGAAGAAAGAACAGAATAATAAAAATAAGAAGAAATGAGATAGAACAACACGGAGATGAATAATAACAAGAAGGGATCAGAAGAAGAAAAGATCAAAGTTGAATTATATGTCATTTGTGGCTCCTCCTTTCTCCCCCCCCACACCCCCCTTCCGTCCCTCCCCCCTTCTATCCCTCCCTCCCCCTCCCCCCACTTCCCTTTCCACCTCTGTCCAGTTACATGTACCGTTTTCTATTCTCTCTCTGTCTGTCTGTCTGTCTCTCTCTCTGTCTAACCTATCTATTTATCTATTCTCTCTCTCTTCTTTCTGTCTCTCTCTCTCTCTGTCTGGCATCTCTCTCTCTCTCTTCTCTCTCTTCTCTATCTCCCTATCTATCTATTCTATCTTCTCACACCTCTCTTTCTCTCTCTCTCTCTCACTCTCTATCTCTCTCTCTCTCTTTCTCTCTCTCTCTTCTCTCTCTCTCTCTCTCTCTCTCTCTCTCTCTCTCTCTCTCTCTCTCTCTCTCTATTCTATCTCCCCTCTCCTCTCCTCCTCCTCTCTCTCTCTCCTCCCTCCCAACCATCTCTCCCTATCCCACCTTCCTCCTTCCCCATTCTCCTCTCTCTCTCTCTCTCTCTCTCCTCTCCCCCTCTCCTCTCCCTCCTCTCTCCCCCTCCCTCCCTTCCCCTCTCTCCCTCTCTCTCCTCTCTCTCCTCTCTCTCTCTCGGTAACGTTGACACAGTAATGCCTAGGTTGTGTCAGTCTATCCATCAGCCAGACAGGATTTTGACACGGTTTTCACTCAAACATCGAAGGGTATGAGAGGGAGGGAGGGAGGGGAGGGAGGGAAGGAGGGGAAGAGTGGCAGGGAGGGAGGGGTGGATGGGGAGGTAGGGAGGGAAGGAAGGAGGGGAAGTACGAGAGAGAGGAATGGATGGATGGGATGGGGGAGGGAGGGAGGGACGGAGGGAAGGTAGGAAGGAAGGAGGGAGGAGTAGGGGGAGGGAGGGAGGGAGAGAGAAGAGGTGGAGAAGGGAGTGGTAGGGAGGGACGGAGAGAGGGAGGGATGTAGGAAGTAGAGAGGGAGGGAAAGCAGGGGGGAAGAGTAGCAAGGAGGGAGGGAAGGAGGGAGGGGAGGTGGGAGGAGGAGTGACAGGGAGCGAGAGAAGAAGGGGGTAGGTAGGGAGGTACGGAGGGAGGGAGAATGAAGAGAGAGAGAGGGAGGGAGGTAGGGCAAGGAGTGATGGTGAAGGGAAGAGAGAATAGGGATCGGGAGTAGGAGAAGAAGGTAGGGGTAGGAAGAGGAGGAGGAGGAGGAGTGAGAGACAGAGGGAGAGAGAGAGGTAGGGAGGGGAGGGGGCAGAGGGAGAGAGAGGTTAGAAAGGGAGAGGGAGAGGAAAGTGTGAGTGGCAGTTAAGGGAGGAGCGGGAAAGAGAGGGACGAGGGAGGGAGGGAAGGGAGAGGAAGAAAGGAGGGAGGGAGGAGGGGAGGGAGGAGGGAGGAAGGAGAGAGAGTACTGGACTAGGGAAGAAGGAGGGGAGGGAAAAGGGGGGGAAGGAGGAGATGGCAGAAA
>NW_020869524.1:521265-523765 GCF_003789085.1 Penaeus vannamei | reverse complement strand
AGAAGGAATAAAAAAGGAGAGGGATATAGTGGGCGGGGGTGGAGGGGGGGAGTGAAGTGGAACAGGGTATGTCAGGGCAGGGCGAAGCGGGGGTAGGGGTGGGGGTGAGGGGGTACGGGAAGGAAAGAGAAGACAAAAAGCAGGGGAGGAAGGGGGAACGAAGAGAGGAATGGAAGGGGGAGGAAAGGAAGGGGAAGACAAGGAAGGGGAGGAAGAGAAGGAAAGAGAGAGAGATGGAGGGGAGGAAGAGAGGGAAAGAGAGAGAAATGGAAGGGAGAAATAGAAGTAAAGAGAAAGATGGAGGGGGAGGAGGATAAAGGGGGAGACAAGGGAGGGGAGGAAGACAAGTAAAGAGAGGAATAGGAGGAAGGGGAAGAAAAGAAGCAGGAAAGGAAGAAGGTTGGGGGAGGAGAGAGGGAGAGAAGAATAAGGAAGAAGGAGAAAGGGGAAGAGGAGTAAATAGAGGAAAAGAGGGGAGAAGAAAGAGAAGACAAGAGAAGCAGGGGAGGAACAGAAGGATAGGGAAGGAAAAAAGGAAGAAGATTAAATAGAGGAAAGAGAAGACAAGAGAGGCAGGGGAGGAAGAGAAGGATAGGGAAGGAGAAGAAAGAGGATGATGAATAAATAGAGAAGAGGATAGGAAAGAAAAAGACAAGATAATAATGGGAGGAAGAGGGATGGAAGAGTGGGAGGGAGATAAGAAGAAAAAAGAGAGGAGGAGAGGAGGGGAGGAGGAGGGGGGAAGGAAGGGGAGACAAGGACACGGAGGAGAACAGGCTGGCTCGGAGGTGAAGGCAGTCCACTGTCCGGAGATCCTTCTAAGAAAACTCAAGAATCCATCTTTAACTGTTTTCTTTCTTCTTCCTTTTCCTTCGTTTTGCTTTCTCGTTAAATCCTCTTGATTTTTCCCTCTTTTTTTGGTCTAAGATCCGATCTGAGGGTTTTGGAAGGAGGATGAAAGTGAGGAAAGTGAGGGAAGAGGAGGAGAATGATGAGGATGGAGAGGAGAGAGGAAGGTGAGGAGGAAGATAAGGATGGGGAAGAAAGGAAGATGAGGAAGACGAGGATAAGGGTGAGTATGAGGAAGAGAAAGAGAGGGAGATGAGGAGACGAGGATAATGGCGAGTATGAGGATGAGAAAGAGGGAGATGAGAAGGACGAAGATAGTGTAGTGAGGATGAGAAAGAGAGGGAATTAAGAAGGACGAGGATAATGACGAGTGTAAAGACGAGAAAAAGATGGAAGACGAAGATCAAGATGATTACGAAGAAAATAAGGAGAGCGAAGATCAAAATAAATAAACCAGAGAAAGCCAGACGAAATGTAAAAAATAAAGGAACTACGATAAAAGATGGAGGAAGAGGAATAAGAAGAAGAGAGAAAAAGGGGGAAGGAGCACGTCACACTTCACACTAGCACACTGTCCCATCTCACACTAGACGTCCAGCAGCTTCCCTTCCCCTCCTCCTGCGCCGAGTAAGACGTCTGTTGTCTAGACGCTGTAATAAACTGCCGCGCCTTTCGTCTATAATATCCTTCGATGATGAAATGCGTGTCATAGACTCCCCCGGCACGCTGAGTGGGTCGTGTGGGTGGGTTGGGGTGGGGAGGTGGGTGGGTTGGGAGGGGTGGAGGGGTGTGGGTGGAGGGGGGAGAAGAGGGTTGAGAGGGGTAGGGGGAGGAGGGTTGAGAGGGGTAGGGGGGAGAAGAGGGGGGGGGTTGGGGAAGTGGCTTGAGAGTGGTAGGGGGGAGAGAAGAGGGGGAGGGGGGTTGGGGGAGAAGAGGGTAGGGGATGGGTAAGGGGTTCTGGGGGGGAAGGGGGTGGGGGAGGGGAGGGTTCGTAGGACTGGGGGGGGTGAGGGTAAAGGGTTCTGGGGGGGGAGGTAGTGAGGGGGTGGATAGGGTGGGTGGGGGGAGGGTACAGAGAGTTGGTAGGGTGGTAGGGATGGGGGGTTGTGTTGGTAGGGTGGGTGGGGGTGGGGGTAGAGTTGGTAAGGTGGGTGGGTGAGGGAAAGAGGGTGGGTAAGGAGGTGGGGGGGATGGTGAGAGGGTGTGTGGGGGGAGAGAGACGGTGGGTAGGGGGGAGAAGAGGGAAGGTAAGGGGTGGTGGGGGAGGGAGAGGGTGGAGGTGGAGGTGGCGAGAGGGTGTAGGAGTAGATGGAGGATGGAGGGGGTAGGGAGGGCAGGAGGTGAAGAGGGAGTCGAGATTGTGGGGGTGGGGGTGAAAGGGGAGAGCAGAGGGGGGGGCAGTTCTGGTTTCAGTTCTTGTACATCCTGCGTGGGAGGGGGGGGGGGTGAGTGGAGGAAGGAGGAGGGGAAGGAAGAAGGGAGGAGGGAGGAGAGATCAAGAAGAGGAGAAGGGGGGGGGAGCGATCATATTTTGCCATTGATTGGTTGGCTGTTTTTTATTGTTCGTTTTTATCTATTGTCATCATTTATCTTGAAATTCGGGGACGGATCTGATACTGTTATGGAGTTCCTCAAGGCGAGCAGTTTTCTC
>NW_020869524.1:510086-512586 GCF_003789085.1 Penaeus vannamei | reverse complement strand
AGTTACAAATCCCAAAATATTAGTGCTGCAGTTCCCCTCCCGTTCTCGCGGGCACGCGGGTTCAGACGACACAAAAGTTCATAAACATCGACCGAGTGACGTCACATCATCAGCTCGGCTCAGCGAGTGGCCTCCGCGAAATGATGCTAAGCCTCCAAGGACACTATATATATATCCTTCGTGTTGCAGCCTCGAGAGGATATCAGAATAACAGCCCCAGAGCCACGGGAATCCTGCGCCTTATTACGTGGCTCGGAGGGAGGTTCGCAGGCGCGTGAATCCGCAGCCGTTTTTGCAGTGTCATTAGCTAAGATTAACGAGCTTCTTGGTGCTGTGCTGTAATGTTTTGCAAGGAAAGGTTTCTTCTGGAGAATGTGTGTGTGTTGAGTCTTGTGGTGTGCTGTTCATAATGTGCTGTCTTGTTATTCATTATTATTTATTTTTTTTTGCGTTATCATAATTAGCGTTGTTAATGCCACTTCTGTTATCTTCACCACCACCACCACCATCATCTCATCATCATCATCATCATCATCATCATCATCATCATCATCATCATCATCATCATCATCATCATCATCATCATCATCATCATCATCATCATCATCATCATTCATCATCATCATCACCATCACCATCATCTGTTATTACTGTAAGGACAAGCAGATATTTAAAGTAATTCTTATTTTCATATTATACTCATCATTCTTGTAATTTCCATTCTAACAACATAATTATCATGATAATCACTTTTCAAATTCTTTTATTGTTTTTGTTTCTGTTTAATAGCTTTATGTCATCAGTGTTCTGGATATTGATACTGCATTTAATATTACTTCTACAGATAATCGAACCCCCACCCCCACCCCACCCCAGCCCCCAAACTCCAAAATCGACGACGATACACCAACTTCTTCATCGAACACTAACACCAACTTCATTAAAACCTCGATAAGACGTCTGTTCTACCAAGAGATTATCGGACAACTTACGAAATCTTAAGAAAGGTCGATCTTCTTGGCCGCTTCACTCCGCCGGTGTCTCTCCGTTGTCGTCTTGAACTTCGATAACTTTGGTATGAGTTGGGCGACTCTCGAAACACACACACACACACACACACACACACACACACACACACAACACACACACACACACACACACACACACACATATATATATATATATATATATATATATATATATATATATAATATATATAATATATATATATATATATATGTGAGTGTGTGTGTGTTGTTTGTTACGTGTGTGTGTGTGTGTGTGTGTGTGTGTGTGTGTGTGTGTGTGTGTGTGTGTATGAACTTGCATGTATGTGAGTTTTTTACCTTCTTTATTTCCCTTTCTTCGCAAAGTAAGTACCTATTCATTCTGTATATTATAATCGCTGTTTCTCTCGTATCTGTAACCTCTTGTTTTCTTCTTCTCCCATCTCGCATTACTTCCTTTTACGTCCAGCATCACATTTACGTTGTGTAGCATCCATTTCATTTCGTCTATTCTAGTCCATGAGGTTTTAAACTTGTCCTTGATTTTTTATATTGTAATTCATTATATCATGGCTAGATATATTTTTTATGTTTTTTTTTTCGATTGTGTTCAGGTTTTTAATCTGATGTTTGTTTCAATTCTCATATCTTTTATCGTTGTTCTAGACTTTAACAGCCATATAAAGCAATTGGTTCCAGAACGCCCATTTCCTCCCGATAAAGAGATGTAGGGAAATGAGTCTAGAAGGACTGAGGTAGACGAAATAGTGGACGATGAACATGAAGGGAAACCCAACTCAGTGGTTTACTATCCGAAGTCCATGGAGGAGATGGTAGAGCGATTGATTGGTTTGCCTATTTTATGGTGGCTTATCCGTTATATGTGCGCCGGATCGTCACGGATATGGGCGGGGATCCGTCTTAGGAGGGGCGTGAGTGGAGGCGGGCACCATATTATTCATTTCCAATTGAGGCAGAAAAGCTGTGGCAAGGAGACGTGAGAGCAACAGCGCGTCATAAGACTGGAGAACTTCTAGCTGAGGGAAACACCTGCGCCAATAACGTTTTCTATTCCGATTACTGCATTATAAATTGAAATGGAAATAATTCGTAACAACTTGAAAACATCGAGGAAAAAGGCACATTTGTCTGCGCATAAATAGCATGTGGTCCGTGTAGATGAAATTAGATTGCCGAAATTCGTCTGCAATACGAGAAACCGCCAAAGACATTTTGTTTCTAAAACTTTGGAAATTTTTAAAAAATCTACATTTCCGACTTATTGAGTATATAAGGGTAATGGCAAGAGGGAAATATTGCAAGGGTATTTTATGCTCACCCACTAATTGCCTATTTATCCATGCTTTTTTTTAACCTTGTGCGAATAGGCCGTTTCGACTCCTCCGAACAACGCTGGTTCGAACCCTTAGTGGCCGAATCACTTGTCGTGTTTGTATTGTTTTTGCTTTCTCTATCAATTACAAACCAAAGTT
>NW_020869524.1:492586-495086 GCF_003789085.1 Penaeus vannamei | reverse complement strand
AGGCAAGGCTGCGTGCTTGCACCAACACTTTTCAACACTTGCATGGGCTGGATAATGGGCAGAGATTCTTTTCAAAGTGTGGAGCAACACTGGGCAATATCAGATGTGCAATTCTAGCTGAATCTCTGAAATCTCTGGCAGCGGATCTTGATGCATTTAGCAATGACGCGAAGCCTCTGAGTTTGCTCAAAATCCAGGAACTTAGGGGCCTGTTAGGAGAAGCTGTTCAATCGATACGTGTTTGCGGCAAGGACATTGAAGACACAGAGAGCTTTACATACCTTGGTAGTGCAGTTCATGTCTCTGGGCTGTTAGATCAGGAAGTCAGTAGACGGACTGGTCTGGCGGCAAGAGCCATGAACTCAATCAACAAGAGTATTTGGAGGTGCCGGTACCTATGCAGGACTAAGTTACGTGTCTTTAAGGACTTGATCTTGCCAGTTTTGCTCTAAGGAAGTGAAATCTTGACGCTATCTAGTGCCTGAGAATCACATCTCGATGCCTTTTGTAACAAGTCCCTATGCCGGATCATGGGGTACAATTGGCAGGACATGTGTCCAACCGACGACTCCACCGTGAGACTGGCATGGGACCTGTTACTTGCATAATCCGTGACCGCTAACTCAGGCTATACGTGCATCTAGCTCGTTTCCTTGTGGATGACTCTGCCCATCAGGTTGTCTCTTTACGAGACAATCCTGCGTGGAGGAGGCCTATGGGAAGACCTAGGAAGTCGTGGCCTGGGCAGGTCGACCAGACATGTCGTGTAGCACTAGAGATGGGCCGAGGGCCTACCTGGTGACGCTATGAGGGAGCTCCGTGGCTGGAAGCCATTCTCTCTCTCTCTCTCTGTCTCTCTCTCTCTCTCTCTCTCTCTCTCTCTCTCTCTCTCTCTCTCTCTCTCTCTCTCTCTCTCTCTCTCTCTCTCTCTCTCTCTCTCTCTTTCCCCAAAACACTATAATCACTGAGGTCATTTCTAAACCATTTTGAACTTTTTTGTAACATTTTGAACATTTTGAAAGGATTTGACTTTCATTTATATGCTGATAAATGAGAATATGCCGTTCATATAGAGTATTTTATTTTTGCATAATATTTTGTCAATTTCATCCTTCAGTAAAATGTTTTGAGCATACCCTCCCCCCAAAAAAGTGGGGTTAGATTTGCCAAGTGATCCAGATCACCACCAAAATTTAATGGGATGGAAGTCAACTAAGACACACCTCTGGTGAAAATCTGTCCATAACATTTAGAATTAAAAATACGATCTTTGATCCGAATCATGATTTAGATCACTACCAAAATATAACGGCGGATAAGTTAGGCTAAAACACTCCTCTGGTGAAAATCTCATCAGAATCCGTTCATAACTCTTCCAATTGTCCTGCTAACGAAAAATATAGAATCAACAGACAAACGGAGGTAACAAAACATAAACGCGGAAATATTTATATACTTATATATCATATATACATAGTTTTACACCATCCAGTATTTGTATATCTGCATTTCTCGAGAGTGTTGGTGTGAAAGGTGGGTGTTTCGTTCAGCAGTTACAAGGACAGGAATCCTCGCCTCAAGAACACGTGCACGCAGACCTCCGTCTCGTTTCCCCGCCTGCGAGTGTGACAGTCGCTGGCATGGAGAACGGTGATATTTCAGACCAGCCTATGTTGTAAAACCCCAATAGAGTAATCATGATGGTAAATAGCGCATAATTGCATCATATAGAACTATTTCATATATTTGTCAAGCTAAAAAAGGAGGAAAAAATCCCGATAATTCTATACATTACATATTTACGCGTAGGGCATGCATTTTTAGTCCGATATAAACATACCATTGCTCATGTTATAGTAGAATAGTAGATGTATTGTGTGATGCAATTAGTTTTTGCAGTTTTTTTCGTGCTTCTTATAAAAGTGACATAAATATAAAAAGCTACTTTTATGGTGCTCTAAAAGTAATCTACGAGCGAAATTGAAAAATGTACATACGCCATGCAATAGATGAAAGATTGTTCTATTTAGAAATGAAATCATAATGACTTTTATAAATTAAATTTTTTACTTTATATTTTGATTTTAGAGAAATTTATGCCGAGAAACATCCAAAGCAGTGGGACCCTAACGTAAGATAAGTAGCTTGTGCCATTGTTACGTGTTGGGAATTTCCACAAGACTCCTGAATGCAGGTAGATGATAGGGGGTTATGTTGCATGAAGATTATTCTTCTATCTTTTATTGTTAATACCAAAATAATCATGAAAAGATACGAAAAACGTGAACTACCGCTATTTTGAGAGTATGCTGGTTTACGCACGAAAGCTCTAGCACACGCATTTTCAATCCGAAATAAACGCATTATTAATCATTTTCTATATAAATAAAATATCTCGGGAATGTGGCATAGTTTCTTTTTTTATTTTTTCCTGTGCTTCTTGTAAAAATGACATATATATGAAATAAACAAACTTTTTTGACACCCTGAACTGATGTCA
>NW_020869524.1:465086-472586 GCF_003789085.1 Penaeus vannamei | reverse complement strand
GTATCCTGGAACACCGAAAAACAATGTTTAGTTATACCAAAGTGTTTCCTTACAATTCACCGACCCCTAATTATGGGAAATTGGTAATTCGAGGCTGAGGATGAAGCTCTGGTCATTTCGGCGCCTCTTGCTTCCGTGGCTTCTTCTACCTTTGCCTTTGGGATAGCATGGGTAGCTCGCGTGCATGTCTTTCTCTTTCTCTCTCATTCTCTCTCTCTCTCTCTCTCTCTCTCTCTCTCTCTCTCTCTCTCTCTCTCTCTCTCTCTCTCTCTCTCTCTCTCTCTCCTCTCCTTCCTCCTCCTCCTCCCTCCTCCACCTCCTTTCCTCCTCCACCTCCCTTTCCTCCTCCTCCTCCTTCTCAGAGAGAGAAAGAGAGAGAGAGAGAGAGAGAGAGAGAGAGAGAGAGAGAGAGAGAGAGAGAGAGAGAGAGAGAGAGAGAGAGAGAGAGAGAGAGAGAGAGAGAGAGAGAGCAGGTGACTGAAAAATAAAAAGACCCATTTATGCATCAGTTAAAGGGTGGTAATGGTTTGCCATAGAAAAAGACAAAAGGGGCCATATCATTAATTCATAAAAATATATGAATAATTCCAAAAGACAAGTGGCCTTTTGAATAATATAAAGCACAAATTAGATCTGGAATGGGCTGCAGGCCGATTAAACGGTCCTGCTCTTTTTAAAATATTCATTCCAAGATGCATATACAACGGAAGAAAATGGCTCACAATTCTCAATGTTCCTTTTACACCGATACTTATTTAGAGATACACAAATTGTGGAGGAACGCAGGTACTTAAGAAATACATGACAAATTACAAGAGGCTTTTGGAAGTGTGTGGCCATTCAAAACAAAGTGGATGAATTCCAAAAAAGAATATATAAAATACTTGAAAATATGAAAGGCTTTCCTTATTTATCTGTACACACATAGAATGTATAAGCCTTTTTATATAATTTCTGAAACCCCTGACTGATACGTTTGCCCTTTCGGCGCATATTATTGGAACCTGCTGAAACCTTTTTCGTTTGTGTCAAAGTGTATGCATCTACCTTGATACACTACAGTACACCCTGGACAGCCAATCAGGGCACTATAGTTTTTATATACATTTCACATAGCCACAAATAAAGATTCATATTTCCATTAATTGCGAATCGCATCGTTTCTTTATACAAAACATAAAATTGCATAGAATATTTCTATACTTTTTTTAGCAGCACAACAAATACTTCGCTCGATATGGGTAAAATTTAATGTCAATCATGGCAGTCGCTGAAACATGGTAAGAATTTCCAACGTGGCTGAATCATTTAACGTGGTATTGACCTCGGTGGGATGAATGTCTTCAAGATCATTCTGTGCATATATGGTATAACCTTTCAAGTTCAAAAATATCAGAGAAAAGGCAGTGTAATTGTTGATATAATTTCATCAATAACATGTCGGACACGGAGCTCACTCGCGGTGGATATGATTGAGGAAATAATGTCAGAATATTATAGACATCAGTTTTAAAACAAGAACAAAGCTAGACATTGCAACAATTCATACTTTTGACAACTGTGCCTGAGCAATGCTTGCCATCTACAGTGTAATGAGTGAAGACTTTTTATATTTGGGAAGTAAAACTATGGTATGTATATAATTATGTTTAGAATACAAACGTCAACAATAGAACATACGAAAGCCACAAACTGATTTATATTTGATATGAAAATAGGAATACAATAGGCCTTTTTTCCGGTGCCAAGAAACTGTCTAATACACTACAGTGTCGTTTTTTTCATTTGCGACACTTCTCTGGGCCGATCGCGACAGCAACGTGCCGATGCTTCTACGCTGTTGCCACAGGTGCGGCTCCACCCCCATTCCTAGGAATTGTACTCGAGTTGACGAATCTGATTTTGGTTTACTGTTGTAACATTAGGAAATAACAATAAATACAAGTTGTTAGTTATCAACATCTTCAAATTACAAATCAAACGACGGAAAACTATCGAAATCAGTTGAAAATGCGCGGTCCCTAAGCGCCTCCCATCATACTTCTTCATTCGTCCATCGATAATGGTTTCAGTCACACTTCTTTAAATATTTTGAAAATGACACTATTCATTGATTGATATCAACTACATTCAAAAGGATATAAAAGTTTACGTGTGCATATTCAATTATACATACATAATAAGTAAAATGATTATGTAAAACCTAATATAGATTTTCATAATATTCTTTTAACCATTCGAACACATTATGTAAATAAAACATGAGATACTTCCCCGTCTATTATTCGTCACGGAACACTCTTCGAGGCCTGAATATTGCCCAAGATTAAAGCATAAATGATATAAGAAAAGCAGGAACAAGCCTTGCATAACATATCGCATAAAAATGTACACATACAAAAGATAAACCTGAACCTCGATCTTCTTAGCCGTAGCCCTATTAATACGAAAGCATATAAACCTTAAACTCTATATTGTTATATATGGTAGTAGTGTATATTTTTGATATTTTATTTCTGCATATATATATATATATATATATATATAATATATATATATATATATATATATATATATATATATATATATATATATATATATACATACATATATATATATATATATATATATATATATATATATATATATATATAATATATATATATATATATATATATATATATATGTATATATATGTATCACACACACACACACACACACACACACATATATATATATATATATATATATATATATATATATATATATATATATATATATATATATATATATATGCACGTGTGTATACATATGTGTTTAAGTATATATGTGTGTGTGTGTGTGTGTACTGTATATATAGGTATGCATGTATGTACATATTTCTGTATGTATATATATAATATATATACATATAAGCACACATACACGCGCGCGCGCGAGTAAATACTTTTAGACTAGTACCTAGTGCAATGGTTAATGGTTAAGATAAATGTGCTAGACATCTAAGGTCATATAGCACTATAGGAAAGTATAGTAAAGAGGGATGTCAGGTGACAGTTGTAATGTGTCAACTATCTAGAATATTGTTGAGAGGTTGAGGATGAGGGAAAAGATTATGGTGGTTTAGGTAAGGGAGTTAGATCAAGTGAAGGATATTTATGTGTCTGAGGAAGGAGAACAGGTTGTCGAGGCAGAAACTGTGAGATTCTGTAAGGATGTCTGATATGTTGGGAGGTCGGTGAAGGGAGGATAGGTGTGGAAAAGCAGAGGTACGTGCTGTATTAAAACGTGGACAGGACAAGAGAATGTGTGGGACTGAAATAGGGATGTTACATAGAGGACATAGGGGCGGGTCTGAGCGTGACATCAGATAGGCATGTGTTAGGCGAGTGTGGCCAATACGTAATCGTGCGAGGGCAGTCTCCCAACGTCTGTTCTTGTGAAATGGAGCTGACCAAGAGGAGATTGATGGTTTTACGGTATGTAATTTATTGTTGTGGAGTCTTGACCAAAAAGATTGCCATCGGGTATACAAGAAAGTCTTAAAGTGGGGGTAGTAATCTGTAGCTGGAATATGTGAGAAGCGTTGTTGAGGTGATGAGGACATTGCGGCATATCGTGCAAGAGTATCTGCCTGTTCATTGCCAGGGATTCCAACATGGCTGGGTACCCAGCAAAATCTGACAGATTTTGTGACGTGTGGATAGATAGAACAACCAGTTCTGGATCTTACAGACAAGGGGATTGGTCGAGTGCATTGACTTTATGAGGGTTAAAGAATTACGGGAGTCAGTAAAAATAGTAAAAGAGGAAGAGGTGGATGAATATATGCGTCTTAAGGCAAAAAGGAGTGCATATAGTTCTGTAGTAAGGACACTAGATTCAGGAGGGAGGGTGTATTTGAAAGTGCAATTTGGGAATGTTACTGCGAATCCAGCTCCTGAGATGGATTTGGAACCGTCAGTGTAAACATGAATGCTGGAGGAATGAATGGAGACATGGTCAAGGAAATGAGCGAGAAAGGATAGAGGGGGGAATATCTGATTTTGGTGGGTCAGGGAAAACTGAGGAGCAAATACAGGGGTTAGGTATAAGCCATGGAGGAATGGAATGGACAGACAGTGGGAGAGGTCGGAGATGAGGGAAGGGGGAATGGGAGAGGAGGGTATCCATGCGTACGGGGAGAGGAGTTGGTAAACGTGGAGAAGAGGTAAAGGTATGAAGTAAGGATTGTGGAATAGTTAGTTTGGTAAGGGAAATTGGTGAAATCGAGCATAGCATCGGAGAGAGAGAAGGGCTCGACGTCGAGAGAGGGACGGCATGCCTGATTCAGTATATAGGCTCTCAACTGGAGAGGAGCGGAAGGCGCCTAGGGCTAAGCGGAGACCGCTGTGGTGGACTGTATCAAGGTGAGCAAGAAGAGAGGTTGAGGCAGAGGAGTAGATATGGCATCCATAATCTAGAGTGGAGAGAATCAAAGTAACATGAAGATGGAGGAGAGTTTTGCGATCTGAGCCCCAGGAGATATGTGAAAGCGTTTGTAAGATTCGGAGGCGACGTTGAGCTTTTTCTTTGATATACAAGATATGGTCTCGCCAGGACAACTTGGAATCAAATATAACGCCTAGGAATTTGCCAGAAGACCGGTATTGGAGTGGAGCATTATATAAGAAGAGTGGGGGTTTGGGGACCGTACGTAAGCGAGAGAAAAGGATGGGGAAAGATTTAGAGGTAGAGAAGCGAAAGCCATGGTTGGTGGCCAAGAAGTTACTGATGTTATTGCAGACTGAAGGAATTGACAGAGATCTGGTATGGATGTGCCAGATGCATAGATGGTTAAGTCATCAACATATAGTGATGCTCTGGCTCCTGGTGGTAGGACTGAGACTATGTCATTTACAGCAAGAAGAAATAAAGTGGTACTAAGCCACTTCCTTGTGGGACTCCTTCGAATTGAGGAAAGGATGATGAAGTGGAAGAGGCAATCTTGACCTGGAAAGTACGTTTAGAAAGGAAGGATTTAATGAAAACACCCATGTTTCCACGTAAACCTAGGGAGGACAATTGTTGGAGGATATGGTATCGCCATGTGGTGTCATATGCTTTTTCTAGATCAAAGAAAATGGCTAATACGGATTCATGGCGTGCAAATGCCGATGTAATGTATGTCTCAAAATGGGCAAGGGTCTGCTGTACTTCGGGCACGTCGGAAACCAAACTGGGAAGGGGAAAGGAGATTATGAGACTCTAGGTACCACATTAAACGGAAGTTAACCATTCGTTCTAGTAGTTTACACAAGCAGCTAGTTAGAGCTATGGGGCGGTAATCTTGGGGTAGGGTACCTGATTTATTGGGTTTTAAGAAAGGTAGGATGAGAGCATCTCGCCAATGAGAAGGAAAATTTCCTGTCGTCCATATGTGGTTGAAAATAGTTAAAAAGGAAGGATAGAGAGGAAGATGGGAGGTGTCGGAGCAATACGATAGTGAATGCCATCAGGGCCTTCATGAGTGTTGCGGCACGACTGTAATGCAGCGTTGAGTTCAGAAGAAGAAAAAGGGGCATTATAGGACTCATCAGAGGATAGGGTGAAGGTAATAGGGGTGCGCTCCTTGATGGTTTTAATGGAAGAAAAGTGTGGGGAAAGGTGAGAGCCACTACTGACCTGGCTGAAATAGTTGCCCAGTTCATTAGCTACTTCTACAGGCTCAGAGATGAGAATATCTCGAATATGGAGGACGGGTGCAGGATGGGGGGGATGTTTGCCTGATAGTTTATGGATCCGTCGCCAAACAGCTGAAATAGATGTAGAAGATGTAATTGAGGAAACATAATTTTGCCAGCTATTTGTTTTGCTGTCTTTAATTGTACGGCGAAGATGGGCAGATGCTCTTTTAAAGGAAATAAGGGCTGATAGCTGGTGAGGGGTGCCTCGTTTGTAGCGATAGCTGTTCCAGGGCTGCTCGTTTTAAGCGGAGCGCTTTGGAGCAATCAGAATTCCACCATGGAACACATTTAGAAGTATAGGGTCTTGAAGTTCGAGGAATGGCTGTATAGGCAGCTCTTAGGATCGTTGTTGTAAAACAATGTAGCATATCTGAAATGGACAGTAAGGGGGGTGGAGGGATAGGTATAGTAGAGAGTGAAGTGAAAGTATGCCAGTCAGCTCTATCGAAGCACCAGCGTGGAGGATTAGGAAGTGGTACATATGAAGTAGGAGAAAGAAGTATTGGGAAGTGGTCACTATAGGGGAAGTGGTCTAGAACTGACCAATGGAAATCTAGATGTAAAGTAGGAGAGCATAGAGAGAGGTCAAGGCATGAAAAGGATGTGTGCGCATGTCAAAGTGTGTGGGGCGATCTGAATTAAGAATAATTAGGTTATTTGTGAAGAGGAAGCGTTCTAGAGATCGGCCTCGGGAGTTGGTGGTAGAGTCACCCCACAGAGTGTGGCGGCAGTTGAAATCACCAACTATGAGGAAAGGTGGTTGGAGTTGGGAAATTAGAGTGTCAAAGGCAGTAAAGTCAATGGGATGGGATGGGGAGAAGTAGACTGAAATCACTGTGATCCAGCGGCGAAGAAAGATGCGAATAGCTGTGCACGGGACCGAAGTTTGTATGGGAGGTATGACATAAGGTGTTTTATGATGGATAAGTATAGACGAGACATAAAGGGAGTGTGGGGAAGAGATAAAATGGTAATTAGGAATTGGAATAGGAGGGTGTGAGGAAAGTTTCTTGGAGGCAGATAATAATGGATTTATATAGAAGCAAGGATATGACGTAGGTCTGATCTATGAGAGCGGAAACCGCGAATATTCCAATGTAGGAGAGCTATACCCTAGTTGATTTATGAATGATAACACATTTACGTGTTGGGGAATTTGAAGGGGAAGGAGCTAGGGGGTGTAAAGGAGGGATATTAGGAGGTAGGGAGTCTGGAGAAGGGCATTGTTGTGCCATGAGTGATTCTCGTGTGTATCCTGGAGGGAGTGCAAAGGATAGAGGGGATGGAGGGAGGGAGAATGTGCCTATAGTTGGGGGTTGAAGGGGTGGGTTGTGTTGGGAGGGAGTAGATGTGTGGGGAGTGCTAGTGTTAGGAGGATGAATATCAGAAGGATGGATAGTTGGAGTTGAAGGGGATGTGTTGTCTTGGGAGGGATTAGGAGGAAAGGGTGTAGGGGTGTTGTGAGTAAGAGGGGGATGCATATCAGAAGGATGGGTATTGGGAGGATGGATATCAGTGGTGGTTGGGATTGAGGGGGTTAGGTTGTGTTGGGAGGGAGTAGGAGGAAGGGGTGTAGGGGGAATATTAGTAGGAGGGGTTATGAATATCGGCAACCACTTCAAGTGTGGAAGGAGCATGAGTTATGGGATTTTGTGTCTCAAGCATATAGCTTTGAATGTCATCCATTGTTTCTGCAGTGGAGTTTGTTGGAGAGTTTTGTGAGAAGGTAATTGTTTCTGCAATGGAATTGGTTGGAGAGTTTTGTGGAATAAAG
>NW_020869524.1:445086-447586 GCF_003789085.1 Penaeus vannamei | reverse complement strand
AAACTTTATGGGGTTGGTCATGTCTGTGGATAGTACTCTTTGCAATATTGGTGTAGGCCTTATGCTGGCCTCTGGGAAGAATAGTGTAGCACTGTACTGCCATTGCATCTTAGTCAACAAAGCAATTGTGCAAGTTGTTTTCACAGTCTGACCTGTCCTTGTCATAAGTAGGAAAATCAGTTGGGGAGGCAGAAACAGTTCCAGTGCAAGGATTAAGAGAGGAGAGACATTGGGCACGAATAGGTATGCCACTGAGGTCTGTCGGGTAGACAGTGGACAAGCTTGGGACTTAAATGTAACTGTGACAAAGCATGAACAATCGTAATGACTGCAAAAAAAAAATTGGTTACTTGTTTTTGGAGATACTGTTGGAAGACAAGGGTATTGTCAAAGGGGCTGTAAGTGGAATCACAAGGAATCCCACTTGGTTGAGCCAAAAGGAGGACTCAAAAGGGTTGTACAGGTGTAAGCACTAGAAAGATGAGGGTGGGAGGAAGAGAGGGTGGTGTGGAGTGAGGTAGTGCTGTGGGAAGAGGGAAAATAAGGATGAAAAGTAGTAATAAAGGGGGAGGGGGTAGAAAATGAAGAAGACGTGCAGTAGGAGATGGAGTGGAAGATGTCAGGAGAGAGGAAGGAGTGTATTCTGAAGGTTGAGTCAAGGTGGATGATTCGGAATGAAGTTGGCAGTAAACATCAAGAATCATCATGTAGTGCAGCAGTTCAAGGACAGCAGGGTAGCTGAGAGGTAAACAGACCCTGAAAGTCTCATGTATTCCTTCCCTTGCGAGGAAAAGTAAAATCTAATCTGAGTCTTACTGCAAGACAAGTAAAGGAAGAATATCCCTTGTCACTGAGAGCATCCTCCCACCTTCCATACTTCTCTGCTCCTCCATTTCATGAGCCTACTGCAGTGTTAGTGAATAAATCTGATTTGGTACATCAGAAAAATGCTTCATGGTAATATAAACTGTATATTTGAAGTCAGATAAAAACAATTTCAAGACCATCAGGACTGAAAATGTGGTACATGGCCACACTACATATATTCAAGAAACTATTAGAGCCTTATAGGCTAGTTCGTAGATAATGGCAAAGTTAGTAAAACTGAGGGGACTGCAATGGCTGAGGGTGTCCGCAAACATCATTATATTGAACAATTGCAAATGTTAACAATACTGAGAGCTTCCAAGGATATCCAAAGATAGCCCTGTCTACTCTGAGTAAATTCATATGTATTTAACATTCCTAAACACTTTTTATAAACATATTACAATTCTTGTTATGACAAGTCCTTCCACAATAATACTGTATTACTGATATATGCTGAATTTCACTTTTCTAACACAAATCAACTGTCATTTTTTATTAAACCTGTCATTTCATCCCCAGCTGCAAATTTAGCAATGTGTGAAATCTTGTCATAGGTGTGGCTATGGATACTCAACTTAAAATCAATTATTTCTTAGAAAATACCATACTATACATTATTTGTGTCCTATCACATTACTGACTACAGTACCCTAAAATGAGTGAAGGTTTTATTTCTAAAGGCAAGCATTCTGGTATGATAAATACCAGAAGCATATCTGGGATAAGGTCCTAGACATGCCTCTGGTGGAGGGGAGGTTGAAGGTGGGCGTGTCAGGATATTCTCCCAAGGTGGGCGTGTCAGGATAGTCTCCCAAGGTGGGCGTGTCAGGATATGCTGCCAAGGTGGGTGTGTAAGGATATTCTACCAAGGTGGGCATGTCATGATATTCTGCCAAACTTTCTTACTAGTATCATTTATTAATACAATGTCTCTAATACAATGTCACTACTATATATTATTATTTCTATATTTTCCTTAAATTCTGATAGACTTGTACTTTTAAAATTCTATTTTCTCACAATCTTTGCATTCTAGAGTTAATACAGCATTTCAACCTATGTGATCAAGAAGACTTGAAATATGAGGAAAGACGAATCAGAAAGAGAGTCACAAGTGGCTTGCGAGCCTGATCATGAACCCTCAATTACCCATCCCACTTCAGCTACAATATCAAAGATTGTACCAGAACACCTAAAATGATAAAAATAGAAACTTGCCATCTATCCATCATGCCATACATTCACTGCAACTCTTCGGCACAGTGCACTTCCCCTGGCCTAAAACACCCAGGGTAAGTGGTTTTGCCCTGCATTGCATCTATCAGCTAATTATCATAAACAAATTGTCTCTGCACGATGGAGACCACCGAGACTTATTGAGGTAGATATGACTTATTTTCTGAATTGAAAATGTAATAAGGGAGCACAACTGATGTAGATGATTTCTATATAACACACACTTATGACTAACAAAGATAGGAAGGTAAAATGAAATATGGCATGTTGCAGTTCAGATATACTTTTGAAGCTCTAAGTTGCCAGCCATTTTGGTTATTTGCACTCCTGCAGCAAGGCAAAGCAAACTACTTTCAACTCTCGCCCTTAATGCAGTTACAAATTTACATATATC
>NW_020869524.1:420086-430086 GCF_003789085.1 Penaeus vannamei | reverse complement strand
CCTATTGTCTAATACACAGCCCCCTGTAATCCACCTATGGGGCCTCAACCCCTGTCAAGGAAATCAAAGAATCCACCACGTATTCATGGCTGGAGAGAGCGTTATACAGCTTCGCCATCGGGTGCTCCTGCATGTCAGTTGTATGCTCACTCCTGCTGTGAATAAATGGAGGATTCTTTATGTTCCCGTATGGGGGTTGGGGGTGGCAGCCCCCCATGTTTAGTGACTGATTCTGCATATGTTATTCATATTATTTCCACGCAATAAGTTTTATATACTTAGTAGAGAGTGAGAGGAATCCATTGATAGCAAAATCATCACTATCCATTAGGCGGAACTATCCATAAAATTACCACAAGTTGTTCTGTGGTATTGTTTTCCTAATATATGTAGTCTGTCAATCACCTTCATATAATTCATTTTGTGTGGTTTGGTGTCATATTGATGTTACACCTGTAATAAAACTGAATATAACAAAGAATTATTTATCATAAAATGAAGATATAAACACATCACAATGAGGATAATTACAGCTATCATGTCAAAAGAAGGATCTTAGTTTTTTTTCCCCTCTCTCTCTCTCTCTGGCAATAACTTATGTACATGAACTTGATATCTGTGACTGTATCACAAGACAAGCTAAAAGAACAGTCTTGCTGCCAATCTACTAGTAGTAGGTCTGCTAGTTTGATGTTACCAAGAAATTATTTGTCTGGGCTTGATCTTACTGTAAGGTAGCATAGTGGATAACTGTTGAACAAGAGAGCAACAATCTCTGTTATCCAGATTAGAATGTTAGTTGTGTCAGATATTATGTCCTTTATATTTGTGTAAATTTGTTTAGGCTGTCTTGCCAGAATGAACTAAGTTCTTGTTCTATTGACAAAATGATATGTGTGTGGTTCTCCTCCAACTCCTCCTCTAACTCCTCCTCCTCCTACTATTACTCCAACTCCTCCCTCCTCCTCTCCTCCTCTTCTCTTCTCTTCTCTTCTTCTTCCTTCTTCTCTTCTTCTTCTTCTTCTTCTTCTTCTTCTTCTTCTTCTTCTTTCTTCTTCTTCTTCTTCTTCTTCTTCTTCTTCTTCTTCTTCTTCTTCTTCTTCTTCCTCCTCCTCCTTCCTCTTCCTCTTCTTCTTCTTCTTCTTCTTCTTCTTCTTCTTCTTCTTCTTCTTCTTCTTCTTCTTCTTCTTCTTCTTCTTCTTCTTCTTCTTCTTCTTCCTCCTCCTCCTCCTTCTCCTCCTCCTCCTCCTCCTCCTCCTCCCTCCTCCTCCTCCTCCTCCTCCTCCTCCTCCTCCTCCTTCCTCCTCCTCCTCCTCCTCCTCCTTCCTCCTCCTTCCTCCTCCTCCTCCTCCTCCTCCTCCTCCTCCTCCTCCTCCTCCTCCTCCTCCCTCCTCCAACCTCTTCCTCCTTTCCTCCTCTTCCTCTTCCTCTTCCTCTCTTCTCCTCCTCCTCCTCCTCTCCTCTTCCTTTCTCTTCCTCCTCCTCCTCCTCCTCCTCCTCCTCCTCCTCCTCCTCCTCCTCCTCCCTCCTCCTCCTTCTCCTCCCTCCTCCTCCTCTTCTTGCTGCTCCTTTTCCTTCTCCTCATCCTTCAACTCCTCCTCCTTCTTTTCTGCCTCTTACTCCACCACTGCCTCCTCCTCTTCCTCTTCCTCTTCCCACCTTCTCCTCCTCCTCCTTCCTCCTCCTCCTCCTCCTCCTCCTCCTCCTCCTCCTCCTCCTCCTCCTCCCTCCCTCCTCCTCCTCCTTTTCTGCCTCCTACTCCACACTGCCTTTCCTCTTCCTCCTCCTCCTCCTCCTCCCTCCTCCTCCTCCTCTTATTGCTACTGCTCATCCTTCTCCTTCTCTTCTTCCTTCAGTTCCTCCAGCACCTCCTCTTCCTCTTCTGGCTTCTCGTCTAGTTCCTCCTCCTCCTCCTCCTCTTCCTCCTCCTCTTCCTCCTCCTTTCCTCTTCCTCCTTCTCCTCCTCCTCCTCCTCCTCCTCCTCGTCCTCCTCTTAGTTCTGCTCCTTTTAGTCTTCCTCCTTCTTTGCCTAATAATTATATATTTTGTCTCTTGTTCCAGATGCCGGAGACAATGCACTTTTCACAGGCCTTCAGGCTGGCCTGGTTACTGCGCTGCCTCAGGAAAGTGTGGAGTGGCGACGCTCCTATGGGCGTCCTTCCCGGTGTGTCCATGTAGAAGTGGACTTTGTTCCTTTTGCCGAGGAATGCCTTGTGAAGGATGTCACAAGGACGATTCTTGGCCAGCCTATCTTCCACACCTACTGGACTGATTGTGCTGATGTTGAAGCTTACAAGAGCAGTACGAGGGACAACCTGCAGGCATGGGTGACATCGCTGAGGCAACAGGGGATTACAGATTGGATGGTGGTGTTGCTGGAGACACCAGACACACGCAAAGGAAATAAATTGATCCCTCGAACCACAGTCCTAGACAAGATTAAGAATGACTTTGGTGGAAAACAAGCTGAAAGATGTGTGTCTCTGATTGACCCTTTGAAGACGGATTCAAGATCTGTGGAATCCTGGCAGACTCTGCTCACAAAGATGAGGCATTTGCTAATGGTGGCATACAATAGGGCTCTCAATAAGTTTGAAGAGAACATGAGAGCAGAACGTGAACGACGAACAGAAAAATCTTGGTCATTCTGCTCATATTTTCTTTTGCAAGAAGAATTAGCACAAGTTTTCCAGTTGCTAGCATTACATGATGAAGCCTTAGTGCAGTATGATGAGTTAGATGCACTCTTTACACAGTTTGTGCTGAATTCTGCTGCAGGAGATACTCCACACTGGTTAAGCAATTTCAGCCAACCATGTGAGAAGTGGGAGGGTTTGCACCTCACTCCAGATCTAGATGCTGTCATTCAGGGGAAGATTCGTTCCAAGGATGTTACCCTACTAGAGTTTCGCAACTACCTCTTTCAACGTCAGTGTGCTCTGCTCTTCCTCCAGAACAAGCCTTGGGAGGTAGCCAGCCGTGCCCTGACTTTCCTCCAAAATACTCTGGGAGAACTCAGCATCCTGGAAGTTACAGTTGCTCCTGGAGGCATTGCCTGCTGGGGTGTCCTCTCCTGTTTGGAAGTTATAGATTCTCTACAAACCTTCAAGGAGCCATCTACTACAGATGCACATGCTCACCACACTGCCCCACTATGGGCCTATGCCAGAGATAAGTTACAGGAGTTAGGGAGCCTATGTGGGCTGATGCCAGGATGCGAGACCAGTAGCTCCCAGCTCCACACTGTGATCTCACTAGTGTGTGGGATGGGCAATGACCCTCATGCACATGACTACCACCAGGAGGATGAACCTGTCCATGACACGCCCATGACAAGGCTCAAAGATGCTCTCTCTTCACCACAGGCATACAAAAAGCATTACCTTGACTTATCTGAAGTGGCCATCAGCACCTACAAGCACATTGGTCGAATCAGGTCTGCAAGGCTCATTGGCAAAGAGCTGGCCACGTTCTACATGGCACAGGGAGAGGCACAGAAAGCTGCAACTTTCTTAACAGACCAACTAACCATGTTTTTAGAAGAGAGATGGTTGCTCTTGGCTGCTCACACACAGCTCCACTTGTTCCCCCCACACAATGACCTTGAGTGTTGTGTGCACAGTTAGCTGGCTCCACCCACTTGGGACAGGAAATGAGGGAGGAACATTTTGAGAAGATGAAGACTGCCTTAAAGGATGTTGAAGATGGATCATCTCTCCTGATACCCTGTGATAGAATATTTGAGGTGGAGGGCCTTCGACTGGTCTCAGAGGACCGCATCATACTGGAATCAGATGTTCTGGTAGAGCTTTCCATCACAAGTAAACTTCCAAATACAGTTATGTGCAGCCAGGTATATGTTGTGTTACAGCATGTTAAAGAAGAAGCTAGCACACTCAAGACCATTCCCGAATTAGAAAGGAAATCAAGTTCATCAAGCTCAGCATCACAGCCAAGCACGCGCAAATCACAATCCTCATCTATGGTGCACAGGAGCAGCTCAAACTCGGCTGAAGTAGAGCGAAAGAGCCTGGCGAATGAGGCAGCTGCAGCAGAGACAGAAATGGCTAGGCTGAATCCACTCACACAACCTCTCCATATGAGCCTCCATCTGGAGTACAAGCAAGACAAGTCTCTTTCATCTGCCTCCATAACTTGTGTTAATTCTCACAAAGTACTCAGAAGAAGAGACAGTCAAGGTGGAATGTATAAGGTAGACCGTAGTGTTGCTAAGGAACAACACAAAGACAAGCTTGTGGCCAAAGATGTAGTTATTGCCCCTGGGAAAAATACTATCACATTGTCCACGAAAGTGACCAGTAAGGGCTGCTACACTGCCAGTCAAGTGGTTTTAGCATTAGAAAAGCTTGAATTTATCTGTGGCAAGAATCACATTGCAGGCCCTCCATTGAGCCTAGAGGTTGTAAGTGAGAATCCTCGTATTTTCCTGGGTCGCAGGGATCGTGATCTTTTGGCAGGACTGCATCAGCCAATGGTCCTCACAGTGCACAGTGGAAGCTGGCACATCAAGCAGGTATGTGTGGTGTAGTGTTAGTTGGAGATATTCTCAGTCATATGACCATTGCCATATTTTATATTTTTATTATTTCAGTTTACTAGAAATAATGGTTGACAAATATTCATTATGAATTGGAAACCAGTGGATAGCAACAAATTTACAGTGTTGTAGAAAAAGGAATGTGCCTTCCAGTTCCTTAATTGTTAGTAAACTTATCTAACTGACATTTAATTTAATTGAAAAAGATCAAACCCAAGTTTGCACTAGTATCTTTGTGTTATTTCATATTTCTTTTGTTGATTATGCTGGCAAGTAATACAGCTTAACCCATAGCATCCAAATAACAGAGGGTTCACATCATAGCTGACTTGGTTATGGCTCGGGGTCATGGTCCATTCATGTCATGGCCAATTTGGGCAAGGCTCTGGGTGACATATCATTCGGGTCATGTTACTATTATGCATGCAGTACATTTTATGCTATTCTTTATAAGGTACCCTCATACAACCTTGGCACATCCTTTGGGTCTTTGCCTGAGGAACAGCTGGATGTTTAATGCTCCAGTTGGCTTTTGTTAAGCATAAAGAACGATATTTAGCATATAAATGTATTGCATGCTAGTTCTGGACGATACCACACGCCCAAAAATTATGCCTTTATTTATTGCTGCTGTGAACCTGTAAGTAACCTTCACTCTGGGGATCAGTTTACTCATGTCAACCTCTCAGATTGTCGTATGGTGCACTGCCAGTCTGACAGTCATGAAGTGTTACATACAAAAGGAAAGTACTGATGTTATGGGAGTAGCAGCATTGTTTATAATTGCATACAATCTTACTTTATTAGAATAAGAATTTAAAAATTGATTTTTTAATTTTATTTTTTTATTTTTTAAAAATCCCACAAGAAGACTATATTAAATCTTGTACACAGAGAGTAACGCACCTAATTTATTGAAATTAACTATAATGTACATAACCAGGTGCTACAGGTTTAATCTAGCAACTAAAATGAATGTCATACATATGTGAATATACAAGAACATTAAAATAATGTTTTGCATACAAATGAGAGAAACAAATCATATTACTTTGTTGACGTGGCTTGTTGAGTGCCATGCACCAGCTGCATCTGAAATAGGCCCTAGTCAGCCATGCATGCTCACTGAAGTGGAGGCCAAGTGAACTCCAAATTCTCCCAAAGGCATTTTGTTAATGAGTAGGAAAATCTTAAGCATTAGATCTCTTCCATCTGTGTGGAAGTTGACATTTTCTCGAGCCTCATGTGGAGCATGGCATTTGTAGAATCATATTCTCTAAACAGGGCACGGCTGTCAAATTACGCACTTCACGAGGCCTTTTGGTGAAGCAGGAAGATGAAGGCCACAAAGAGGACCAGCTTGAGAGAGAGATAGAGATCTTGCTGCCGGAGGTCACTCCCTTCTCCTCAGTGGCTGTCCCTCTCATTGTCTTAGCTGTGCTTGGGCCCCAGAGAGATGCTGCAACTGTAGAACACACGGTTAGTTAGAAATGACCATCTGTACTTATTGGGTAGTTTTATTTCCTCTATGATCATCATCACTTTGTAACTTTGGTCTTCGAACTATGCTTTTCTTAACTGTTACTTATTAGCATAGACTTTGAGTTATGATAATATGCTGAAGAACTTTTGTTTTGGAAGTTACCAATACAAAGTGAGTGCAACTTTGAAATGTCTCACTTACCATAAGTTGTAAAACTGACATACTAAAATTGTTAGGATATTTTTTGTATTCAGCAGTTGGACAAGATTAATTTCTCTGTCATTCAACAGGTAAATATCAGCAGTGTCCTAATTGAACAGAGGCTTGACATTGATGTGCACTTCATCCCACCATTCATGTCTTCGCACAAGTTACACACGGCCAACACATCAAAGTTTGTTCAGGTTTGACCAAGCAGCTACTGTATTTGCCTATATGTATGTGTATGTACATGTGTGCAAGCTTTTGTGAATGGGTTTCTAGAGCCAAACCTTAAAATAATTTTTTATAGTTTGAATACTATTTGTCTTTCTTTTTTTTGTTATATGTAGTCATGATAAATGCAACAAATATTAAGGAAGTTCTTCATCAGTCATACCTCAAGTACCATTTTTTGGCTGAAGTGTTGTTAGATATTTTGGCAGCTTTAGTGGAAGAGTGTAAAATGTGTATGGATAATAAGATTGTTTATTCACAGGACTTTATTATTCAAATTGATTCACAGAAGCTTGAAACATAATGTAAAATTTCAATATCATTATACCTTTCGTATGTTGTGCTATGAATCCAAGAAATTTATAATGGTCTAGGATTGCCTTTACTACATAAGAAGTTGCAATCATTCACCAAAAAGTAGGACTTTCTGTGTCTTGAATAAAGATGTAATTCCTTTGGCATCCGTTGAACCCTCTGACAGGTGACAGTGACAGGACTAGTAAGCCGTGGAGTGGAGTTATCTGAGCCAAGAATAATGCTGGTAGAGCCGTTAAACCACGTTGAGCTGAAGCCCCTGCACCCTGCTTCTCAGTCCCTGGTAAATACTTCAATTGGAAGTGTGAAAGAATAAGATTCCTTGCTTGTGGTTCTTATTTTCCATTCTGTTTTTTCTCTTGATTAGGATTAATTTTTTTCTTTGTAAATGTA
The DNA here is from genome assembly GCF_003789085.1 of Penaeus vannamei. Classification (NCBI taxonomy): domain Eukaryota; kingdom Metazoa; phylum Arthropoda; class Malacostraca; order Decapoda; family Penaeidae; genus Penaeus; species Penaeus vannamei. Next base: position 422,902 of record NW_020869524.1, on the reverse strand, counting down.
AATGTTCATGTGGAAGATGAGCTTTGATCATGCAAAATTTAACTTTGATTAGTCAGTTTTGCTGCTTGTCTCATCCTGAAGTCATGCCTGACAGTCTTTATTAAACTTACTTTTATGTTCTTACTTGATGAGTGTTCAGTGTGTGATATCATGCCCTAGGTTTCCAAATAAAAGAAATAATTGTATTTCAGGTTGTGTGCACGGAACAGTCGGCAAGCTACATGTGGGGGGTGGAAGTTAACTATGAGCAGGAAGGGACTCCTTCTCTCAAGCTGGAGTTCAAGACAAATTACCGCCCTCTGGATGACCAGGGGCAGCCGCTACAAGAGGAAGTTCGGTGCTATTCATGCCCCTTTGACCTGGTTGATTACAAGGTGAGGCAAGGAAGGACTCTTAGGCTGAAAGTATGTGCAAGGCCATAAGTATTCTTCAAAGAATATGAATGTAAATGAATAGTCATTGAGTGTAACTTGGGGGTGAGGAACTGATTGATCAAGACATAGTGAAGATGATGAAAGGAGGAATGTCATGGATTATTGAGGGAGTTGATAATTAATTGCAATAGGAGAATGACCAGTAAATGATATAGATCCCAATTGAATTATGCCATAGACTTTAGTCTATGGCATAGGTAGTATTGCATGCTACTTGTTTATGAATCAAAATTGTACCATTGAAATAGTGACTTCTTCCACACACAGAATATACATAATGTTTTTCTTTTTCTTTTCGTAGACTCTGTATACAATTCGTGCTCGGGTAGAACCTAGCAAGGGATCAGAGTTGTGTCGTGCAGGCAACATGTGCCACCTCCACATTGCGCTGCAGCAGGTCGCCTCACCGGCCTGTGCCACACCAGAAGATGGAGGGGACTTGGCCACACAGCAGCCAACAGCACATTCCATCATGTATGAGGTTCTTGCTGACCAGACCATGTGGGCCGTGTGTGGCAGAACTGCAGGTGAGTTGTCACTTGCATGTTATGCATTATTTATGTCAGTGTAAATGTTTATATATGAAAATATTTATATGTTTATATATGTATTTATTTATTTATGTGTTTATATATTTATTCACATGTTTAGAGATAAAAGACCTGATGACTGTGTAATGTGTGTCTTGAGAGATTAGAGCCATCTTTGCGTGAATGTCCACAGGTGTGCTGACATTGGAGGGCGGACTGAGGCAGAGTGTCACCTTGGACGTCATGCCTTTAACTGGTGGTTTTCTGCCATTACCATCAGTGCGACTTTCTAAGTATATTCCAGCTGATACCAAGCATGCTCCTAGAGGTAGGTTGATAAGATATCTGTAACAATGTTATTAATGTTTAGGTTTTGATCTGTTTTAGCATCAGAAGTTGATTTATGGAAGTGCTGCAGAGCTCAGGCATTTTTAGGAAGTATTGGTGATTTTTATATTTTTTTGAGCATTATGCAGTCAACAGACAAATGCATTTTGTACACCATACACCTAACAGTCTGCAAGTTGAATGCCTAAATAATGATAAAATGATCAACTCAAGGGTTTATCTCCTAATGCTGGCCATGAAAGCCTTATTTTCAATAGACATTTTGTAAATTTTGTGAGCATTTTTTTTTTTTATTATTATAATGTTTTGTTAAAAAAAAACAGCATTTTTTTTGTCCCCTGGAATATTGCCTAGCAGATTCAATTCCCCCATGCAGTACTGTCTCAGATCTGAACAATCATGGACTTTCTAAAACATTCAGAATGAGTAAATAATATCCTAAAGTGTTCAATACTTGTAGGGAATATGATGAAGCCATAACCTTTTTTTATACATTTCTTGGATTCCAGTGGATTAGAGAATAATTCTTGTGTACAGTCATTATGACCACCAGTTTTACTTTGACACCGGGTGCCATGAGAGGTTGATAGTTTGCTCACCAAGACAAGAATATGCCTGTTGAGCTTACAGCAACGAAAATATATTATGATAATTTGAATATAGAATTCAAAATGTGTCAACTTTAAATGTACTCATGATGTTATTCAAGTATAAGTTAATCTATTTAAAATAGGGTGACTAATGCAAATGACAGGCTTGCTCTGCTTAAGTAGCCCTTTGTTAGAATTCACAGTGCAAGAAGTATTGTGATTTCAGTTGATGTTTGAGGCCCATCTACATTCCAGCAGGTTTTATATACAAAAGTGTAAGAAAAAGATATTGGCCAACTTTGGAATGCTGTGCCTCAAAGATGCATAGTGCATGGCACTCTTGTATTATTTAGTTCATCCTGATAAATGTAGCATAAACCACAAACTGTCAACCCCTTTTGACACCTGTTATCAGGTCCAAAACTTGGCTATGTATGTTTTAACCCCAGTACAGATTGGATTAATGATACACTGAATGTTGGAATAATATTTATGGATGCTGAGCAGATAATGACATTGGAATTGTACCATTCCCTGGCACACTGACAAAGAAAAAACTGTAGTTTTGCTGCCTCAGATAGTATTAGTAGCACTAAACTTGCATTGAAATAACAGTGAAATCACTTGCTGCAATTGATCATACTCTTTGGAAACCTATTTGAAAGATGTTATTTGTGTGCCACATGTTTTTTATTCCTCTCTCTCTCTGAAAATGCTTAGCGTAAAGCAAACAAACATGTATATGGTACTGGTAGGTAAACCCAACTAAAGAAAGATGTGTGCATAAATTATATTTATGTACACTTTTATTTATTATTAAAGTACTAAATCTATAGATCAATATGAAAACAATTAATTTAAGCCTTCAGATTCCATAATCTAACTTGTAAGGCATTTCTGCCCTTGCGCTATCT
>NW_020869524.1:405970-419986 GCF_003789085.1 Penaeus vannamei | reverse complement strand
TTGCTGAGAGCCATTCAGCGTCCGACCTCCATTCGCATTGCATATTATATATGGATTGTGGGTATACAATAGAAGAACGGCAAACTCCCTAGTGCAGAAGGGCTTCGCATCGATTGTGAATATACGTATATATAGTACGTATAAACTCACCCTGAAAGGATGACTGCGTACCCCACCGTAACTTACACAATAGAAGCATAAGGATAGGGCGCACAAAAACAATATACTCTTGTAAATAGAAAGAATGAACGCGTGTATGCGTTAAATTAAGAAAGTTAACTCCATACGCCGCGATGCTATAGTAAGATATACATGAATGCATGAAGGAATAATGAAAAAAAGACTCACTGAACCTCCCTTGCAGCTCAAGGAGGTTCAGTGGAAGCTGCAGGGGAGGCAGGCGAGGGTCCACTACGGTTTTCGCGGATTTAACCATGCTAGGAGGAGAATAAAAAGGCACCTACTGAACCTCCCCTGCAGCTTCCAGGAGCTGCAGGAGGTTCAGTGAGTCCCTCATTCTTCCCGCGATGTACACCTGACGGGCGAACAACTACATTAATTTTATTATACTTGTAATCATAACACGTTCTGCAAAAATGTAATGTCTCTGGGGATTAACCATCATCATAGATATATTAAATAACAAAGATTTGATAGACACTCCATCCATTTTGCTATCACTCATATTAGACACCACACCCTACCCTACCCAAACAATGGGCCTTACCCAACCAAAAAATGAAACATAATGGCACCATATATATTTACTCAAACTAAATAATATCCATATTAGCACGTGGTACGCCCCCTCATCTTTTATATACCTCCTAGTAATACTTCACTTTAGGTAGCTAGCTACTTTCTTAGTTCTTCATCTCTTCTTCCAGAATGTAGATTTTCCCCTTTCTTTGTCATGTCAGGATCAGGTTCGTGGGCGAAGAACACGATCTCTCGTACCCTAGGAAGGTACGAGAAGGCCTTCCACGGCTTGCTGCTGGAGGCCGAAGCACAAGGTACCCCGCGTTGTGTGGGCGTCTGCCTCCAAATGCCTCGTAACCAGCATCGCCGCCCATCAGCGAGCGCCCTCTCCGAGACGAGGACGCAGGTCAGGCCGCCCAAGCATCTGCAAGCAAACGCGCCCGCCTTGACATGGGCGAGACGGAAGCAAGCAGACACGAGTGAACCGACGACCCTCTGCGCCTCATATGCATGACGTGAGACATGCATATGAGCGTCGACCCGCATCGCCCGCCAAGATCGCTGAAATGAGGGACGTTCATTCACAAAGAGACTATGACCCTCACTGACTTCGCCCTCGTTCGCCCTCATCCTCATCCTCATTATCACACTCGCCCTCAACGACGATGGAGATGGCAGTTCTGAGATCTCCACTTCGAGCCTCATAGCATCAGCTACATTGCGAAAAAAATTGAAAAATATAAAATAGGACGAAAAATAGATTTGAAAAAAACAGTCACAAAAAAGAGGATTAAAGGTATATGTAAAGAAAAGAAAAACAAACATATATATATATATATATATATATATATATATAATATATATATAATATATATATACATACATACATACACACACACACACACACACACACACACACACACACACACACACACACACAATATATATATAATATATATAATATATATATATATATATATATATATAATATATGTATGTATGTATGTGTGTGTATGTGTGTGTGTGTGTTGTGTGTGTGTGTGGTGTTGTGTGTGTGTTGTGTAAGTTTACATTATATACATAAAACAGAAATATATATATATATATATATATATATATATATATATATATATACATATATATATATATATATATATATATATACATTTATACACTATGTGTTCATTTGTGTGTATGTTATATGAATGTATGCATGTGTGTGTATGTGCAAATGTAGCAACGAAGGGAAAGAGAAGAAAAACATTCGAATTCGCCGAAGGGCCTTTTTTCTGTATTCCTTTTTTTGTTCTTTTTTCGTGATTTTTCTTCTTTTCATTTCTGTTAATTTTGCAATTAGTCGAAATTTTATCGTGTGTTGGTTGCTGCTTACAGATTTATGTAAAGAAAAAATTAATTAATTATGTTAAAATAAAATAATATAATATAATTTGTTTATATATATATATATATATATATATGTATTATATATATATATATAAACCGATTCGAATGTGTAACGTACAGTCGGATAACCGTGTTCACTTGTGTTCTGAAACAAACCTTCTCCGCATCGCCAGATACCTTTCGTGCTATTCAACGTGATTGAAAATGTCGTGATCTTTTCTCAGAAACCGGAGCGAAAGAGCGATATGAAGCAAAGCTAGAAGTTGGCTAAGCTGAAAGAATACTCCTTACTGATCCCTGCTGAAATTCTGGATCGACGATCTTTCGAAATGGCCTGTATTAAATGTCCCGGCATCTACGACGATTTCACCAACACATAGATAATATAATTTTACAATGACATCATTTGCTACTATAATCTATGATTTTTTAGCTATATAGGATATATTATCTGTGAGATAGTGCCATTTCCTCCAACAACAATTTCTTCCTATTTACAATCTGTTTAATATCCAATAAGGAGTCTACAATGAAGGCACATAAAGGCCTGTCATACACATGTCTTACAAACTCTTTTTCTACTTTCTCTCAGTTATATTCATCCCTTATGATGCGAGCTTTAGGCATTCTTTTATCTGTTTTGCTTAATTTTTGCCTGATCGTCTATTTATGGCATTATTCAGATACAAATATAGTACGCAACATCAGCACACTGGATCCTGTCCTTTGGTCTTCTATTTCGTTATCTATATGGACAACGCTTTGAAGACCCTTCAAATAAAGTCTGGCTGTATGTGTGTTATTGGTTGTCTCTTGGTTTGCCTGTAAATTTAGTAATCATCGACATCCTATCATCATTATTTCTATTTTTTTTTCTAAGTGGTATTGGTGATATATGTATATATCTATGTAATATGTCTATTTTACATATATTACATTTCTTTTTACATACATATATACTATTTTTTCTTTATTATTTATACATATATTTTATATTTATATATAATATCTTATATGTCTTGTATATCTATGTATATTTTTTTATTATATATATTTATATTTGTATGTATGTCTATATTCTTGTTATACTACTACTTGTATATATTTTTTATCTATTTTTATATTGGTTTACGTTATATATATATATTATTGTATCAATGTACATAAATTTCACATTTTTTTTTATTTCTCTCACTAACTATTATCATTTATACATACATTTATATATTCATATTATTATCTGTGTGTGTACTTTGTGGTTCGTGTTTGTTGTTTTTTGGTTGTGGTGTGTAGTTTGTCTTGGTTGTGCTGCCTGTTGTAGATGTGACGTTACTTCGACTGTCGCGTTGCGTGCGTGCGTGTCTGTGTGTTGTTGTGAATGTGTACGCGCGTCGTGCGTTACATAATTAATGTGTGTGTATTGTATATTGTGTGCGCGTCGCTGCGACTTGTCCATGTGTGTGTTGTCTTGTTTGTATGTTGGTGTGTCGTTTTGATTTATATATTGTATCTCATATTTAATATAATATATATATATCTGTGTGTGTGTGTGTGTGTGTGATGTGTCTGGTTGTGTATATATATCTATATATATTTTATTTTTATTTTACCATTTTATTTATTATCCTTAATATATTAAGTCATATATTTCTATCTTTTCTATTTTATACCATTATTATCTCTCTCATTTTCCTATCTTCACTATAATTTATATATATAATATATATTATAATCTATATATATATATATAATATCACATCTTGTCTAATAATATATATATATATAGTTTACTATATATTTTATATTTAGCTATATATTTTGTATTATGTATATTATTATCTATTCTCTATTTTTATTATATTTATTTCTTTATTATTCTTTATATTTATTATTTTTATATTAGTTTTACACTCTATTTACTATTATGTTATGTACAAATACATATTACAGTAGTTTCTCCATATTATTATTATAATATATTATATAGTCATTTAATAATCTATCTTATTTATTATTATACTTTATTTGTTATATGTATAGCCTTTAATATTGTATATATTTTATATATGTGTTTGTTGTGTGTGTGTGTGTGTGTGTGTGTGTGTGTGTGTGTGTGTGTGGTGTGTTGTTGTTGTTTATTTTTATATTTTTATATATATTAATATATATATATTTATATATATTATTATTTATTTTACTTTTAATTTATTATTTCTATTTTATATTCTATCTATTATGTATGTATGTTACTACATCTACTACAAATCCACCACTACACACCACACCACACACATATATTTTATATTTATTATATTATTTTATTATTATTTATATATATATATATTATGTCTGTTTTATGATGTAATATGGTTATTCTTTTAATATTTTTATTGTATATATATATAATTATTTATTTTTATTTTATATAGTAGGGTATTTTTTTTTATTATTATTATGATTTATTTATCTTGTTGGTGGTGTTAGTGTTGTTGTGTTGTGTGTGATGTGTGTTTTGTTGTGGTGTGTGTGTGTCTGTATGTGTGTTGATGTGTGTGTTCGTTGTGTGTGTGGTTATCGTATAATGTATAATATATATTTTATATTCATATATTTATATCTATATAATATTTATTCACTCTTTATATTCTTTTTTATATGTTTATTATTTTATACTTATCGATATCGTCTCATTCACACACACACATCACTACATCACACACACACACTACTAACACATATACATTTAACTCTGTTTTTTTATTACTTTTTATTTATCTTCATATATTATTTACTTATCCATTATATCTTTTTATTATCTATATTTATTTAATATATTCATAGGCTATTCATTTTTATATTATTATACTATGTTTTATTTATTAGTTTCATTTAGTTATATATTCATTATATATTGTCGTGTGTTCGTGGTTGTGTGTTAAGTGCTGTTGTCGTTTTTTTGTCGTTGTCTCTCTGTGTGTTGTGTTTTGTGTGTATTGTGTGTTGGCTTGTTGTTGTTGTGTGTTGTTTGTGTTTTTATGTATGTTGTTTTTTGTTTTTTATTTTGTATGTATTATATTTTATTTTATTATTTTATTTATTTAATATCATATTATCTCGTATTCATATTCGATATTGGGATATTATTAAGTCATGTGTATAATATTTATTGTCAGTTCTATATATTATTTTTATTGTGAGTGCTTTCACATTGTATTATAGCCATATTTATTCGCAATATTTTGTATACACACACACACACCTCACACACATCACTTCACACACTCTACCACTTATTCACACACACATAACACATCATCACACACATCATAAACATATACAAATATGAAATTTGTGATATTTACTATTCATTGTTCGTGTTTTATGTTCTATTTAATATAACTTCAGTAATTTCGTTGTTTTATTTTCCCTTACAGGATCTCATTACAACTACGATAACAAGGATTTATAGATATATTCTTTATTTCTTTGATCATTATTATTTGATACTTTGTTACAAGGTATTCTCTACATTTTTATCTATAATTCTTTGCACAGTTTCTCTGGAAAATTAGTATTATAGTATCCTTTTTCTTTTCTTTCCTCTCTATTTTTTTGTTTTTTTTTCTTCTATTTGTCTCTCTATGTTGTTATATTTTTTTCTTTTTTTCTTTTTTTTTTTCTTGTTTTTGTTTCTCTCTTTGTGTTCTCTTTGTTTTTTATTCTTTTTTTTTTTCTACATATACATACTTTCCTTTTTAATCATTACGAAAGGTATTTTTTAACGAGGCTATTATTTTTTCCTTCTATATTTTTTACTTTCGAAAAATCTTGTTTGTATCTTTTCATTCTTCCTGTGGTATTTTTTTTCATCTCTGTTCCTTTTACATTTCTTAATATCTCTTTTTTCTGTTTTTCTGGTCTTATTTGTTTAATAGGTCATATTGCTATTATTCTTGATTCACTTATATAGGATGATTGTTATATTTTTATCTTTATGACCTTTTTTCTTTTGTTTTTGCTGCGTTTATCTGTTAATTTTTCTTTTGTATCTTATGATTCATGAAGTTTTTCTGCTTTATCTTCTTTTGGTATTTATGGTATTATAATTAAGTTTGTTCTTACTTTTTCTTCTCTTTTATGAAAATTACTAGTTTTACTTCTTGCGATAAGTATTAGGGACCTGTACCTTCCTTCTATTATCTCTTCTTGTTTCCATTCTTGTCTTTTCTTTTTATCGCACGTACTTTTTTAGGTGTTTATCTATCTTCTCAGTGCTTTTTTTTTCTCTTTGTAATTTCTTCTACATCTTTTTACGGTAATACTTCATATTATTTCATTTACGGTATTTGTCTCACTTTTTTCTAGTAATACAATTATTCATGTTTTATTTTGTGACTTCTAATACTTTTTGCTATCATGAGTGTTTAACTCGAACTACAATTGCATTCTTATATCTCTTTTTTCTATTTTTCTTCTAAACTGGGACAATGAAACAACTTTATCTAACGGGAAATGTATTCTTCTAGATATTAGTATATTGGCGATACTTACCTTTATTTTATATTAGTTACTATTTAATAACAATAATCTCTTACATTGTAACTACTTCTATCATGATGTTTATTTTATTTCTTTTGGCTATATATTTTAGCAGTAGTTTGTATTGCAGCATTTATGTGCTTCTTAAAATTATTTATAATAGATAGAAGATCCATACCTACCTGTCAAGATCTTATTGTTCATTTTATCTAGTCTAGGTTTAAGTTTTTCACTTACTATATTGTCAAGTTATATGTTTGTCATTTTTCTCAAGTATTTTAATTTTTTTTTCTTTTTTTGCTTTCGTAGTATTCCTTTTTTTTGTTTTTTATTTTTTTCTTTTTTCTATTTAATTAGTGACGTAACTGTATTTATAGATTCGTATGTTGTTTTTGGTTTGTTTTATACTTTTGTGAGTTTCGTGCTTGGGGTTTCTTTCTTTTATTTATTGTACGTCTCTGATAGTTTGTGTTTTTTCAGATGATTTATTGTTCATCTTTTACCTAGAATTTTTTTTATTTTTTACAGAATTCTATTTTTTATGTTTTGTTTATTATTTTTGTATTATTTCATATGGCATATATTATACTATATTCATTTTACTTCCGAATATATTTTCGTCTTTACAACCTTTTATCTTTATCATTCCAGCTTTTTTACATATTTGGTCTAAATAATGATATATTTTTTCTTTTTGTAAACAAAATTGTTTGACTTTTACTTTGTGCTGTCATTTATTGTTTCAGGTTCGACTTCTATTTCATCTTTTTTCTTTAGTTTAATTTCTGTTTGTTACCCTATATTTCATGGTTCTTTCTTTTTTTGTTGTTCATTCTCAAACATATTAACTATCTCTTTTCTCACGTATTATGGTACTTTTAATATCATTTACTCTATTTATTAATAACTATTCTTTTTTCGTTAGTTGTTTTTAATTAATTGATGATTATTTTTTTTTTTCTTTTATTTACTGGTTCTTCCTCTTTTTATCTTTTCTTTTTTATCACCTTTTTTATTTTTTATTTTTTTTATTTCTTTTGTTTTTATAGCATTATTTACTGACTCTTATCCTTGTATTTTGTTTTAGATTGTGTTAATTTTATTATTTAATACCTCGTTTCTCTTTTTTTTTTTTTTTTTTTTTTTTTTTCTTTTCTTATTTTTTTTTTCTTTTTTTTTCTTTTTTCTTTTTTTTTTTCTCTTTTTCTTTTTTTTTTTTTTTTTCTTTTTTTGTTTTTGTTTGTTCTCTTTTTCTGGTTTTTTCTTTTTTTTTTGTTTTCTTTTTTTCTTTTTTTCTTTTTTCTCTGTTTTTGCTTTTTCTTATCTTTCTTTTTTTTTTTTTCTTTTTATTTATTTCTTTTTATTTTCTTTCACTCTTCAAATGTATAGTTATATTTTATATCATTCCTGCTTTTTTCTTCTTTATACTCTCTCTTTATTCTGAAATCTATAACTATCATGGATTGAAATTTCATATTCACAACACACTCACACACTAGTATAATTTAATCCTAACTCTTCATCGGTGTTCTTGGCAAGTTTAATTAATTCATGACGTCACATAGCCTCCACTTTAATACCCTTTTATCATCTATCATACTATAGAGTTATCACTATAGCAAATATTGCATTTTTGACAAGTCTGAGTGTGTACTAACATTAACATTTTTTATTATATTCTTATCAGTATAAAGTTGCTTTTTATACTCTCTTTTTTAGTTATAATATATGGATATACCTATATATTCTGCTACTTATAAAGTAATATTAGTCATATTCACAATTTATCGTGTGCCATTCAAGTTTTTTCTCGTTTTTAATTAGTATTGTCTTTATTCTTACTTTTGTTGTCTCTATCTTTTTTTTCTTTCATTTTTTTTTTTCATCTACTCGACCTCAGCCAACCCATCTATCTTACTTTAGGCTTTCGTTCATTTTTTTTTTCTCATAATTATATTCCTCCCTGTTATGTTCTTTTTTTATATTTTCATTATGCTTACGGTGCCTGTCGACTTACTGTAAGTACATTTCTTCTTTTTTTATTACCGTCTTATATTTTGTGTTGTACGTTTTAGTTTTCTGATTATAACTGCCTTATTATATATTTCTCTGTAACTTATGATTCTATTTTTTTCAATTTATTTATTTCTTACTTTCTTTGTCTTATTTCATCTATCCTTTATATTTCCTTGGGGAATTGATGTCTTATGATTAGTCATCTGATATTGTTTGGGATCAGGATTGATCTATTATTCTTTCAGCATTTGATGCTTATATATATTATATATAATTTTCTAGTTGGTCCTAGTATCCTGGAGGATACTTCATATGTCATTTTTTTAGAGCATTTATATAGTTTCAACAGCTTGTTCTTTTTCAATGTTTTTTTTCTACGTTATTTATTCTACTTTACACTCTGTATTGCATATATCATATTGTCCATTTTGTTTATTTTCTCTCATACTTCAGATTATGGGTAGCACTCACATGGACGTCTTCGTTTTCTTCATACGTTATGGTCTTTTTGTATACTTTCCATAATTCACTCATACATATTTTCTTCTCTTACAGGCTTAATCTTCTGTTAAACGCGAATCTGGCGCCGTTTAGCCAATAGTTATATTTTCTTATTTAGTGACTCTTTTGTCTCTTTGTCTTAGCTTTTCGCACGTTTTTTTCTAATTATTCGTTTTTCCCCTTTTTTCTCAATGACTTTATTACTTGCAACCTGTTATTATTTATTACCCTTATTTTTACCGGTAAGTCCTTTATTATCTATCCTGTGGATGTCAGTCTTCCTTATCTCTTTCTATCTCTTGGTACCTGTATTTTTCTCGACTGCTAAAGTCTTTTTATATTGTCCATATTATTATTTTCCAGTATCTTGCATTATATCACAATCCGTCAATTGTCTATTGTGTTTTGTTTCTCTTTCTTTATTTTTTCATTTTTTTCTCTATAATTTTTTTTTTATTCTTCTTCTATCTTGTTATCTCTTCTTACTTTCTAAGATTATGCGTTTCTATGTTCTACTTTTTAATTCTTTCTGTTCTTTTTATTTTCTTATTTATAATATCTTTACGTTCTTTTTGGATTGTCTCATTTATCATATTCTATGGTCTTAAAGACCCTCCTTATAATAGTTTATAGTGTTCTATTATTAATCATATTATACTAATGGTCTCATTTATTTGTACTTCACTCCTATTTCTTTTTTCTTACATCTTTTGTTCTTTTTCTCTTTTTTGATTTTTTTGTTTGATTATCTTTTCTTTACTCTTGGTTGCTATTCCTTTCTTTTTTTACCCTTTTCGTTCTGTCAGGTGATCTCCAGTTGTCATTTCGTAAGTGGTCTCTTTACTTTCAATGTTACCCGAAAACCGTCACAGACTATCCATGGATTTTAACTACTCTTTTTTTAATGTATATTGCTTATATATAATAGACATTCTCCTCCAAAAATCCAGGGATCCTCGGCAGATATGAGAAGAAATTCTTCTACCACAGAGAGGATACAGAGAGCCACGTAGTCAGCCCTCTCCCGATCTGATTTATTAACCTTGTTCCCTGCTAATGAAAGGGGATTCGAGTCGGAGGTCAGTTATTGAGTGAGGAACGGTATATATGCTTTGGTTATCTATGAATGTTCTGTTGTATTATCGCTATTTGCGTCTCTCTCTCTCTCTCTCTCTCTCTCTCTCTCTCTCTCTCTCTCTCTCTCTCTCTCTCTCTCTCTCTATATATATATATATATATATATATATATATATATATATATTATATATATTTATATATATATATGTATATACATACATATGTATACATAAATATGTGTGTATATGTATATATATATATATATATAATATATATATATATATATATATATATATATATATATATATATATGCGTACATACATATATACATATATAGATAGATAGATAGATATGTATGTATGTTAGGAGTGTTAGGAATTTAACTACCAGTTAAGCCTATGTAACACTTTCGTTTGGCTGTGAAGGATTTTATTTACCGGACCTAGATTTTTTTTTTTTTTTTTTTTTTTTTTTCTACGTCAACCACGTCTTGCCTTCCTCGGGCTAAGGTGTTGGGCCAGGGACAGACAGAAAAACAAAACATAATGTACATATATATATATATATATATATATATATATATATATATTACACGAGTTAAACGATTTCGAAAAACGATGCGAAACGTCGATGTTCGTTCCAATGTTACAAGGTCCCTTCCTCTGGCGATTCCGTTGCACAACAAAGATCCGATATGAAGCTACGTGTGCCATTGTGAGCATATGCATTTGTGTTTGTGCGTGTGTGTTTAAGTATGTCTCCATTGAAACTGTCTTCCATCCTCCTACCTTGAACAACTTATTGTGTACCCTTCACGCCGCAATAAAGGATGTGGGACAGCGGTAATTGTTTTTCTTTCTTTCTTTCTTTTCCTCTCTCTCTTTTAAAAGACTTTGGCCTATTTGCTAAAAAGGTACTACCCAATAGATACCAGTATATAAGAACATGCATATACACACCAATAAATGCATATCAATTTATCCGATAGATATATAGTCGTCTATCAATCTATCCGATAGATATATATTCGTCTATCAGTCTCTCCGGTAGATATGTACATCTAGACTAATAGATATCCATTTATTTCTCAGTACTGATATATGCATTTATTTCTGAGCATCATCATCTCTTAGATACATTTATTTCTCATTAGGATAGAAACTATAGATATCATTTATTTCTCAGAAACTAATAGATATCATTTATTTCTCAGAATAATACATTTATTTCTCAGAAACTGATAGATATGCATTTATTTCTCAGAAACTGATAGATATTCATTTATTTCTCAGAAACTAATAGATATTCATTTATTTCTCAGAGACTGATAGATATGCATTTATTTCTCAGAAACTAATAGATATTCATTTTATTTCTCAGAAACTAATAGATATGCATTTATTTCTTAGAAAGTAATAGATATGCCTGATAGATATGCATTTATTTCTCAGAAAAATAATAGAATGCATTTATTTTCAGTAAATAGATATGCATTTATTTCTCAGAAACTAATAGATATGCATTTATTTTTATCTGATAGATATGCATTTATTTCTCATAAAAAATCAACTAAGAGAAATGCATTTGTTTCTCAGAAACTAATAGATATCCATTTACTCAGAAACTAATAGACATACATTCATTTCTCAGCAACTGACAGATATCCATTTATTCCACAGCATACGCCCGCCCATATAACGAATATTCATTAAATCGCGCCTCGCACTATCTTAACAAACCGACAGTTAAAGCAAACGAAAGTGAGGTCCTTGCGGTGTTGCTGAAAGTGATCCTGAGAAGAGAACAGTTTATCTTCCGAAGAACATTTGAGAAAGAGGAAGGAGAGGAAGTGGCCTGGCGGTGACGGGCGTGGGACTTACGGTAAGGATGAGAGGAAGGAGGAAGAGAGGAGGAGAAGGAGGAGGAGGAGAGGAGGAGAAGGAGGATGAGGGGAGGGAGGAAAGAGAAGGAGGAGGAGAGGATGAAAGGAAGGAGGAGGAGGAGAAGGAGGAGAAAGGAGAGGAGAGAGAGAAGGAGGAGAGAGGTGAAGAAGGAGGAGGAGGTGACGATAAAGAGGATGAGGAGGGTGATAATAAGAATGGTGATGGCGATGATGATGATGATGATGATAATGACGAGAAGGATGGTGATGATAATGACGATTAGGAGGATGGTGACAATAAGCATGGTGATGGCGATGATGTTGATAATGACGATAAAGATGGTGATGATGACGAGGATGAGATGATAAGGTTGAGGATGAGGGTGATGACGATGACAATAAGGATGACGATGATGATGATAATGACGATAAAGATGGTGATGACGAGGAGGAAGAGGAGGAGGATAATGACGATAATGAGAAAGAGGAGGAGGATCATGATGCTAATAAGAATGATGAGGAGGAGTAGAAGATAGGGGAGGAACAGATATTGCTACTGCTAGTAATAATGATAGTAGCAATGATAGAAATAATAATGTTAACAACGGAAATAAGACGAATAATGATAATCATGATGATAAATGATAATGATATTAATAATGATAATGACAAAACTAATAGTTATAAAAGTAATTGTAAAAACAGCAATACTATGTATAATAACAATGATGATAATGATTATGGTAATAACAATAGTAGTAATGAAGATTAGGATTAGTCATGATAATAATGATATTGATGATAAAAGTAATAATGATAATAATGATCATGTTTATGGTAATGATAATAATTGTATGAATATTTTTGATGGTAATGATAAAGGTGATAATGATTATGATGATAGATAATAATAGCAATAATAATAATGAAAAAAAATCGTCATCATGATAATGCTAATAATGATAAAGATAAGGAAAATATAATAACAATAATGATAATGACAATAATAACAATAATAAAAATAATGAGAATAAGGATGGTGTGATGATTACAATGATGATTATGACAGTAACAAAAATAACAATAATGATGATAAGGATAACAATAATGATTAAAAAATAGTAACAACAACAATAATAGAAAATGATAAAAACATTGACGACAATAACAATACAATAGCGACAAATTCAAAATAGAAACTAGTGCTAAAAATATCTAAAACCCTAAGGGACCCGATTTCGAAACCGTACCCGAGATGTGTATCATTTGCACTGTGAACGAACTGGCGATTTGCAATTTGCACCGAACACAGGTAGAAAAAGTGCTGAAGACCCCGAGGAACAACCCAGCTGAAGTGCGAAGAAAATGCAAAAGCTAAGTTAAGGCAGTGAACTGGAAAGTTAACTGTCTTCTTGATCAGTCTTCGGAGGTAAGGGGAACCGTGATCATACTCTTTTGGGAAATGATTCAGTGTTGTGGATTTTGGCAGTGCAGTGTTGGATGAGCTGTTGGATGAGTATTGTATATTGTTGTAATATAGTTGTTATTGTTATTATCATTATTGTTTTTGTTTTTATTATTTTTATTACCATTATAATTATCATTATTATTATCATCACCATCATTATTGTTGTTTTTTATCATTATTATTATCATTATTATTGTTATCATTATTTTTTTTATCATTATTGTTGTTTTATTATTATTATTGTTATCATTATTATTATCATTGTTGCTATTGTTATTATCATTATTATTTTTGTTGTTATTATTATTATTATTTTCATTACCATTATTATTATTATTATCATTTTTATCATGATTTTTATTGTTATTATCATTATCATTATCATTACGATTATATTATTACCATTATCATTATTGTTGCTTAAATAAT
>NW_020869524.1:393470-395970 GCF_003789085.1 Penaeus vannamei | reverse complement strand
AATAACTAGCGTCTGAACATTATTTAGATTTGATATTCTTTGTTATTTCGTACGTGAACTTGAACTGAACGAACTGACTCTGCAGTCTTTACTTCTTCTTCTTCTTCGTCGTCGTCGTCGTCGTCGTCTTTTACTTGATCAGACTCGGAAGCAAAGAAAAAAAAAGAACATGAAAAACATCTATCTATCTATTTATTATCTATCTATCTATCTATCTATCTATCTATCTATCTATCTATCTATCTATCTATCTATCTATATATATATATATATATATATATAATATATATATATATATATATATATATATATATAAGACAATCACAGCCCGTCTCTCACCGTTCGTAACGAGTGGAGAAAATAAAGGTGCCCCTGAAGATGGTGATTTGTCTATCCAACGATAACTAAAAATAGGATATTGAGAACTGAGAACTACGAATAGGAACTAGGTGCTTTGTAAGAAGAAATTTGGAAAAGAATATTGCATTTTGTCTGAGACGGCACCCTACAGTTGGTTGTCTTTTGTAACTGCATGCTGGTGTGAGATAAAGTTCTCTGCCTTCGCTACAACGCACAACAAACCCAGAAATAAAATGGTTTATGAACCGTATTCATGTTGACAAATGTAGAATGGTATGAATGAGAATGAATATCTTCACGATACAAGAGATGTATTTGACCGGTTTCGAATATATCTTTCGTCAGAAATTTATGTGTCTGACGAAAATATATTCGAAACCGGTTAGATACATCTCTTGTATTGTGAATATATTCATTCTCATTCAACAGAATTATTTCTGTTGACACTGACAGCAATATGCATGTCTGTGACTGAGCCAAACCGATCCATTTTCCAATCTTTAGAATAGTATTTTACCTAATCAAATATAACAATATGTCGTGTAGCATTTGAAATATCTTCCTTTCCCTTAAGTAGTTCCTAATAGTTATATACACATACCGATTTGTTTTAGTAACATGTAATAATCTTAAAAATATAAAGATAACAGAACCGGTACCTTCCCTTTCCTTTCTCCCAGCATAATTGGGGCGGAGGTAATCTTGGCAGTACGGGCAAGAGAGCAAACAGGTTAAGAACAACTGGCGTGGAAAAGGTATGGTATACACACGCTAATTCCCTATCTAAAAAAGGGAGCGAGAAAGTCTGTGGGAGTCCCTGATTCGAGTCCCTTCCTGCAGGCCGTCGATGAGCACTGGCGCGGAAAAACTGTCGTAAAAAAACATCATCAGGGAGCGAGGGGCGGAGTCAGTCATACTTTTATCATAATTGCAATCCGAGAGGAAAATATTAGACAGTATTTGACATCGCCTGTCTGGTTAGCCAAGCCAAGCCCTGTACGCTGCGAAACATTTATTTTAATGATTGCCCCAGGTGTAATTAGCTGCTGACTGCTCGGATCTCTCCTTCGACAGGTAGGCACTCGATTGCTAGAGTAAATGCCGGACAGGAAAGGTGTAGTCTAGCAGGAGAAATAATTCTCGCAGTTTGAACGGTCGCTGTCGAGCACTCACACTGCACGCGGATCTAGGACCTCGAGTATGTTGATTAGAAGCAGTAAAGTCAACGAGCTTCCTTCGCGCATCTGAAGCATCCCTAAGAATTCCTTAATCCTTAGCCTGAGCACTGTCCAGACTGAGATTATCCACTAATGGTCGTACCAGGAAATTCACAGCTGCCTACACATCTCAAAGACAAGGCAAAAACAGTACCTCGAGCGACTATTTGATACGGACCTGCAGAAGACGATCCGAGTGGCTGCTACGTAAGGAAATTCTATGGCATTTGCAAGCCAAGCTGCCGCCGGTGAGCACCGCTGGAACCTATGACACGGCGCTCTTTAACGTCCGTCCTGAAACCGAGCGCCGCAAACTATTGACAACAAAACCTCGCTAATATGAGAAAGTCGAAAATGTATTGATGGCTGTTGACCTCCCGTGTAGTATTGGTGGCTGGCAGGGATGAGGTCTTGTAAGTCTTCCAGCAATTTCCGCTTATTGATGAACTATTGGTCTTCGATATGAATGAATAAAGCTGAAATTGACCTTAAAGGCGATGCCGGGGGATGTCTTCATGAAGGGAGGCAATATGAGAGAGAGGTAATTGAAATTTCAAGGCGTCATGGGACTGTAAGCATTTCGCATACTCTCTCTCTCTCTCTCTCTCTCTCTCTCTCTCTCTCTCTCTCTCTCTCTCTCTCTCTCTCTCTCTCTCTCTCTCTCTCTTTACATATGTATAAATACGAAAATGTGCATTTATATATATATATATATATATATATATATATATATATATATATATATATATATATATACTATATATATTTGTGTGTGTATGAATGTATGTATGTATGTATGTATGTATGCATGTATTGCTTTTTGAAAATTGTCGACATTTGAAATGTCAATTTTTGCGATATTGTGAAATTGTACAGAAAGAGTTATAGAATTAAAGTTCTGATGAGAATACATTGTTAAGTTG
>NW_020869524.1:385970-388470 GCF_003789085.1 Penaeus vannamei | reverse complement strand
ATATATGTGTGTGTGTGTGTGTGTGTACATAGATACATACTTATATACGTACTTATATACATACATACATACATGCATGTACATGTACATATATACATACACTGTATATTTACATATATAGATACACTGCTCTGTGTCCAGGTTGCCACAGTGTAGATGATGTTAATTAAGAGGTGTTGTAGAATTCCCTTTTCGTATTCCTTGACATGTTCTCTCTCTCTCTCTCTCTCTCTCTCTCTCTCTCTCTCTCTCTCTCTCTCTCTCTCTCTCTCTCTCTCTCTCTCTCTCTCTCTCTCTCTCTCTTTCTTTCTTTTCTTTTAAGCTTTCTGTAAGTTCGGTATTTTCGTCATATTTTTGTTATGTAGATATTGGTGTCTTATGAATACTTCATACCTTTCCAGAATTAGCGGTGTTTCTGACACGCGCAAAGTGAATTTTAAAATTTGTAATTCGTCCCAAGAAAGAGCGAAGAGAATTAACAAAGGTTCTGTAGCACATGGCGTGAAATCAATGCTAAGCAAAAATAAAGACTTCAGTTGTATATATATGTGTGTGTGTGTGTGTGTGTGTGTGTGTGTGTGTGAATATCACACGACACACACACACACATATACACAGACACACACTCACACACACCCACACACACATACAACTGAGCAGACTATGAAAAGAAAGTACGTGAACAGAATAAAGTTACGTAGCGAGTAGTCGAATTCTCTCGTACTTCCTTTTGATAACATTTCCTTGAACCCTGAATTTCCTGAGGCCATAGAGAAAAGAAGGCGTGTCGAGAGATCGGCAAAATCAGCAGCATCCATTTTCCCGCTGCTGTCGGTTCTGCAACACCTGAGCAGGAAGCCGTGGGTTGAAATAGAACAAGGTTATAGACAGCACATCTGGTTCATCGCTACGTCATGGCGGAGTAGCTGAATGTAGCTTCGATTTGATATTCGTGAAATATATATGTAGGGTCTGTTGTTATTTAGAATCATTCTGGGTTATGATTTGTACTGGACATTAATAATGAAGTATGAGATTCTTGCAAAACATTTTTTTCTTCTTTTTTGTGAGCGATTCCTTTTTTCTTTTTTTTCTTTTTTTTAGATCAGTGTGTATTTGTTTTTTTTTGTGATTATTATAAATTCCCTGCGCTTTGGGATAATTGCTTTTGGTATGGTAATAGAACGACCCCAATACACAAACGACTTTTTTTTTTCTTTTTGTATCCACAACCCGCTGGTTGTAGAGAAGACATAACATCTATAGACATTTTCTTTGGCGGAAATACACCTTTCATGTGGCATTTCACAGTACGGGAAACGCGGAAAAAGTTAAATTATCTAGCAGTCAAGAAGATTATGTCAAGGTGTGTTCTTTAGTGACTAAAAAAAGGAGGGAGAAACTATACTATGTACTTGGTCAATTTATGTTGTTCATTGACTAAGAACAAAGGATAGGAACTATACTATGTTCTCGATCAAGTTGTGTTCTTAGTGACTAAAAAGAGAGAGAGAGAGAGAGAGAAACTATATTATGTTCTTGGTCAATTTGTGTTGTTCAGTGACTAAGAACAAAGGATAGGAACTACACTATGTTCTTGTGCATTTCAAAAATTATGTTTTCGACGTCCTCTGTGTCTCCCGTTCTTCTGCAATTGCATTTTGTGGTCATGTTTTGTCACGTATGCATATGGAAGAGGATTTGGTGCGAGTAGTCCGTAGCCTGCGGTGCGTTGATCCTGCTGTTTTTTCTGCTGTTGTTGTTGTTTTTGTTTTGTTTTTGTTGTTGCTGTTTTTGTTGTTGTTGTTTCTGTTTCTTGTTGTTTTTGTTTTGTTTCTGTTGTTGTTTTGGTTGTTGTTGTTGCTTTGGTTGCTGCTGTTATTGTTGTTGTCGTTGTTTTTGTTGTTGTTGTTATCGTTGTTTTTTGTTTTGTTGTGGTTTTAAGTTGTTTTTGTTGTTGTTTTACGTCCTGAAGTACATTTTCGTTCACCTGAATAGAGAGTTCGGTTGGGTATCTTTGTTGTTCTTTTCTTATTCTATTTTCCCTTGTTGATGTGTGTGTTTTTACCTTACAGGTAAAAAAAAAATAAAAAATAAAAAAAGTAACACCTGACCCTAGGTAACCAATTTCGGATAATAAAGGACGCATTTTGCATAGTCAGCGTAGCGTAAAACGGATATTTACATACAGACTGACACACATACATGCATAAAATATTATATATAATATATGTATATATAAATAAATATATATAATATATATATATATAATATATAATATATATATATATATATATATATATATATATATATATATATATATATATATGTATGTATGTATATTATATGTATATATATATATATATATATATATATATATATATATATATATATATATATATATATATATATATATATATATATGAATGTATATAAGGTATATACTGGCCAAAGTAAATGACAGACAGAAGGACCGCAGGCACAAGAACAAGGGTCAAGG
>NW_020869524.1:375970-380970 GCF_003789085.1 Penaeus vannamei | reverse complement strand
TATTAATGATAATGATCATGATTGCGATAATGAAAATGACAATAATAAAATAGCAATAATGATGATAATAGTGATAATAATGATAATAATAGTAATGATACTAATAATAGTGGCAATAGTAGTAGTAGTAATAATAATTAGTACTAATGTTAGTATCATTTTAATTATTATTATCACCATCACCATTTTCTTATTACTTATCATTAGTAGTAGTAGTATTTCATAAAAGTTATAATAATAAATAAATACAAAGAAGAAAAACGCCTGTTAGGTTTAATCATCAATAATTTTGTCCTAAGAATTGAACATTTTAACATGATTTCAGATAACAAAGAACTAGATTTATAACCTCGATTCTTAGGATATCAACAAATGTGAATATTTCTCAATGCTGAATTCCACTAAGAATGAGGCGAAAGTCCCATAAGGAGAGAGAGGAAGCGAACGATTATTTCTTTTCTTTTTCGTCTCACACAAATTATGAATACGGCCTCTATCAGTACCAGTTTCCTTGTATACACATATTTCTGTGTGTGTGTGTGTGTGTGTGTGTGTGTGTGTGTGTGTGTGTGTGTGTGTGTGTGTGTGTGTGTGTGTGTGTTTGTGTGTGTGTTTCTTTCTCGCTGCCCCCTTACCTGCCTTGGCATCATTCTTTTTTTTTTTTCTTATAATATTGTCGTATAACAGGCCAATAAATTTATTATAAAACACTGAAACATAGGAAAAAATTAAATGAAGACAGTGATTAGTCTCTTATTATCTTTATTTATTTCTTCCTCTAAATCTGGACCAATATTTACATTATTTTATCTTGACTCTTTTTTTATTGGAATAGGTAAAAGTGTGGGCAGTTGATCGTGTGTGTGTGTGTGATATGCATAAGGACACACACACACACACACAACACGCACAGCACACACACACACACACACACACACACACACACACACATATATATAATATATAATTACATTATATATATATTATATATATATATATATATATATATATATATATATATATATATATATATATATATATATATATAATATATATAATATATATATATCATAGCTAATGGTCCAGCTTCACTGCGTACTACGTCTAGTTGCTCTTCTACTCTCTCTGTCCCGTCTCTCTCTCTCTCTCTCTTCTTTCTCTTTCTCTCTGTCTGTCTGTCTGTCTCTCTCTCTTTCTTTCTTTCTCTCTCTCTATCTATCTATCTATCTCTCCCTCTCTCTTTTTCTCCCTCACTCTATGTTTTATAATATCGAAATTATTCAAATCCGTATCGCGAGCATCTGAGTACACATTTTTTTCTCCAAGGAATAAAGTTTTCATCAAAAATGTAAAAAGTCTCAGCTACAGAGTGTTTATATATGCCCTTGAATTTTTTTTTTTTTTTTCTTAACGCAGAAGGCCTGTTGGTACGCAGATTTTTTTTTCTATTTTCCTTTTTTTTTCTTGTTTTTTGTTATTTATTGTTTCTCTTCTCTTTTCTTTTTTCTTCATTTCCTTTTCTGTTTATCCTCTTTATTAATATTTTTCATCGGTAAAGACTCTTAATTATAGCATCGTAACTGTTGTTTATGTTGATAATGCTTATGATATCATCCCAGTTGTAATTGTGATTATTATAATTATCATTATGATTGCTATACCTGTTAAATACATTATTCCAATTATTCTCATCATTCTTGGTATCTCTGATTTAATTTGTCTTAGTATCATTATGATCACCTTCAACAATATAATTTTAATACTAAGAAAATTTTCGTCATAGTTTTAATCATAGTGTTAGTTATTATTTATAGTGATTATCAAAAGTATGTAAGGTCCATCATCAAATTTCACATTATTGATATCATTACTTTATTATTATCATAATTATTATTGTTATTATCATGATTATTGTTAGAAAAGTCACCATTATTGTCATTATTATCAAATCAACATTATCATCGTCATCATTATTATTTTATTATTATTACTTGTTATTATCATCTTTATTTGTGCTTTTATTATCATTGATATCATCATCCTATCGTTAATATCACTATCATTATCATTATTATTATTATTATTATTACCATTATTATTGTTATCAGTATTATCATTATTATTGTTATTATCATTATTATTATCATTTTTATCTTTATAAATACCATTTTCATCATTGTTATTATCATTATCTTTATTATTATTGTTTTCATCATCATCATCATCATCTTCACCATCATCTTCTTCATCATCATTATTATTATCATTATGATTACCATTATTATTATCATGATTATCATTATTATCATCATCATCATTATCATTATCATTATCATTATCATTTTTATTTTCATTATTATTACCTCTGCCAAAGATGTTATGTTTTTGGCTGCATTGCTTAGTTAGTTGGTTGGTTGCTTGCTTAGCATGATAACTCAACAAAAATATGAACAAATCTTCATTTTTTTTTTTTTTTTTTTTTTTAACCAAAGATGTGTCTTAGATGCTACTAAATCTGGTGCTGATCCGAATTATGATACGTATTTTTTTTTTTTTTTTTAATGATTACATCAGTTACCCCTATTAACAAGATGATAGGGGTAAATATTATTATTATCATTACTTTCATTACCTTCGCCAAAGAGGTTTTGTTTACATACGTCACCAGTGTATTTAGGAAAGAGGTGATTTTAATGTAATTCTTCAAGTGTGAATATTTTTATTGCATCAGTGACCCTATTGCCTTGGCGGAGGTATGCGTTATTATTATTTGTCATTGTTATTTATGATTATGATCATCATTATCATCGTTATTGATATCATTATTATTATGATTGTTATTATTATCATCATCATCGTCATTGTCATTATCAATTTTATTGGCATTGTTATGATAAATATTATTTTCATTATCATTATCATTATTATCAGCACTGCTGTTAATATTATTGTAATTTTTATTACTGTTATTATTATTGTTATTCGTGTTATTACTATCATTAACATTATTTCTTGGGTTATCATTGTTATTATTGTTATCATAATTATCGTCATCATCACCAAGATTATAATTATTATCATTACTGTTTTCATCTTTTACTATTACTATTATCATAATTAGTAGCAGTAGTAGTAGCAATATCATTTTTGTTACTATCGTTATCATTATCACCATTATTGTTATCATTGTTATTATTATTGTTGTTACTATTATTATTATTATTATTATTATTATTATTATTATTATTATCATCATTATTATTATATCATTACTATTATTATTATTATTTTAGCTATAATTAACATCATTATCATTACCATTATTATCATCTTTATCGATATCTTTAATATTATCATTATCATTATAATTATTACTATCATTATCATTGTTACTATCATAATCATTAGTACCATTATGATTTCTATTGTTATCATTATCATTGTTGCTACTAACATAATGATCGTCCTTCTTATCATAATTGTTATTATAATTATCAACACTGTTATCATTATTAGCATTATTACTTTTACTATCAATGTCAAAGTAGTTATTGTTATCATTATTGTCATTATTATTGTTATTGTTATTATTATCACTATCATCATAGCATAGTATCATCATTCAGTATCATTATCATCATTATATCATTATTATAATTATCATTATTGTTATTATCACTATTATTATCACCTTTATCTTCATTAACATTACATTACTCTCATTATCATTATCACCATTATTGTTATTATACTATATCATTATTCCTATCATTATTACTACTGTCATTATCATCTATACCATTATGATTATTATTTCTATTATCATTATTATCATTATTATTATCATTATTATTATTATCATTTGCATAGTCATTATTAGTTTGTGGCATTTTCAATGTTGAAAATTGTTGATAATGTTATTGTCTTTATTAGAAACATTGATATTCTTATGATGTCGATGAAACTTATTATTGATAGTGACGTATTTCACTCTTTGAATCGTTATCGTTATCGTTCGTAACTCCTATCATCACTTTATCAAAATTGACGCCTTGTTATTGTTAATATTGTTATAGTCTTTATCATTGTTCTTCCTCTCATCTATAACATCATTTAAAATTATCATTATTATCATTTTCCATTATTATTACTATCATTTATGCGACATAACGCCGGGCCATGTGCGTTTGTGTCTGTCCTTTAGTGAACGCGTACACACAGACATACACGCACATATCCAAACACACCTTCGAGTGCGTCTAAAGGTCAAGCTCGGCGCTAACTAGACCTTAAGCCAAAAAAAAAAAAAAAAAAAAAAAAAAAAAAAAAAAAAAAAAAAAAAAAAAAAATCACTTAGGACTCGTTCCTTTGCTCTCCTTCACACCTGATTAGCCTTGTCTTATTATCTTTCAATTGTCGTTCCATTTGCTGTCAGGTCAATTGATTTTAAAGTTTTGATTTTTCTCGGTCTTTCTCTTTCTGGGTCTGTCTCTATGTGTCTCGTTCTTTTTTGTCTCTCTCTCTCTCTCTCTCTCTCTCTCTCTCTCTCTCTCTCTCTCTCTCTCTCTCTCTCTCTCTCTCTCTCTCTCTTCTCTCTGCCTTCTCCCTCTATCTATCAATCTACCTATCTCTCTCTTTATCTCTCTCCTCTCTTCTCTCTCTGTTTTTTTATTTTTCTCTCTCTCGTTTTTTCCATCATTATTAAGATTATTATAAATTTTGAAGAGAGTCATCGACCCAGAACCTTATTAATCCGTGTTATTTTTGTTCATAGTGGAAAAAATTATTACTTAATATGCAAGTCACTCTCTTGTGTTCATGTTCTGTGCTGATAATAAGCGGTGAGGTTCATGCTGCTTATTTGCATGTGAATGTTTTTATAGAGAGAGAAATACACGCACATGTATATAAATATAAATATACGCACACACACACACACACTATATATATATATATATATATATATATATATATATATATATATATATATATATATATAT
>NW_020869524.1:368470-370970 GCF_003789085.1 Penaeus vannamei | reverse complement strand
CATCTTACTGCCTTCAGGATCTAGAGCATTTGCATTTTTTTTAAGAGAAGAAACAACGAATGAATAAAATAATTAGCAAAAGAATCTATAGCATCTTACTGCCCCCAGGATCTCGTTAGCCTCCATTTTCACCGCATTTAAGTTAAAAGGGAAAATAAAAATGAATGAATGAAATAAATAACCAAAAAAAAAATGCTTTCTTGTTTCGTCATACAAGACCCTCGCCTCCATTTTACGTATTTTTTAAAAGCCAAAAGAAAGAAAAAAATGAAATAAATAAAATAATTCTAAAAAAATACCTTCTTGCTTCGTCACACAAGACCCTTGCCCCCATTTTACATCGTTTGTAAAAGCTAAAAGAGAGAAATAAAATAATGTAATAAAATAAAATAAAAAAATCCTTTCTTCTTTCGTCACACAAGCCCCTTGCCTCCATTTTACATCATTTTTTAAAAGCTAAATGAGAGAAAAAAAATGAAATAAACAAATATTTTTTTAAAAAATACTTTCTTCTTTCGTCACACAAGCCCCTTGCCTTTCTTCGCCTCCTGGTTCTCACACCTCTGCACGTTATTGCAAGCTGCAGGCAGATAAGACCAGAAAACACAAATAAGCTGTGAATCTGCCCATGGAAGTCACGCTAAAATGAAAACACGTCGGCGACATGTTTATCTGGTCCTGTTGCAAAGATGATGAAGAATGCAAGAAAACTTTTCTGTCTTTTCTGGGAGAGCGTTTACCTTATCGGGGTTTATGGAAGAGAAAGAAAAGGAGAGAAGATGGTGAAGGAAAGAGACAGGGTTAAGAGAGACCGAGACATGAAAAGAAGAATAACAAACAGAATAATGATGATAAGACAGGGTTAAAAACAGCCTGACAAGAACACGGAAAAGCATTTGAGTTTAGAATGATAAATAAACAAGTTGGATAATCTGCAAGACACGCAGGCAGGGTGGTGACCTTCTAATGTGCGAGATGTAAATCCATATGCAGTAGCCTTTTTTAAATATTTTTGTGAAATGCGGCGTCATTTGAGTTTTTGCTTCTGATTTTGCAACAGGAATAAGATAAATTGTTAAAACATTTTACAAATCGTCTTTCGTGTTTCTGGATTATGATATATCAAGTCATCAACGTTCTCTTAATTATTATCATTACCAATATTTCTATTATTACTATAATTATTAATGTTTTTATTATCATTTTCATGATTATCATTATTGTTATCACTATTATGATTGGTATTGATGTTATCATTATGGTTATTACCATTATTATTATGAACATCACCGTCATTATTATTACTATTATGAACATCACCATCATTATTATCATTATTATTGCTCATTATCTTTGTTATTTGTATCTTTTTCATTATTATCATTATTAGTATTGTTGTATTATTATTATCACCATCTTCTTATCATTTCTTATTATTATTTTTTATTATTATTATTATTATCATTATATCTTATTATTATTATTATTATTGTTAATATTATCTTTCTTCTTCTTATAATTATCAATCTTGTTGTAATTCTTATCCCGGTAATTATTGTTATTATTATTATTGTTACAATTGTTGTTGTTGTTGTTGTTGTATTATCATCATCATTGCTATTCGTATTCTTATTATTCTTATTCTTATTATTAATTCATTATTATTATCATTATCATTATTATTACATCATTATTATTACTATTCTATTATTATCACCATTATATTATTATTATTATTATTATTATTATTATTATTATTATTATTATATTATTACTATTAATTTTTTAATTATTATATTATTATTATTATCATTATTATTATCATTATTTATTTGATTATTCATTATTATTTATCATTGTTGTTATATATGATTATCATAATCATTATTGAATTGTTATTATCATTATTAGTGATATCAGTATTATTGTTATTATTATCGTCATTGCCATTGCTATCATTATCATTGTTATCTCTTTCATTATTATTGCTATTATAATTGTAGTTATCATCATTATTACTATTATTATCATTACCATTATCATTGTTATTAATTGCCATCTTTATTATTATTTACATATATATATACATATATATATATATATATATATATATATATATATATATATATATATATATATATATATATATATATATATATATATATATTATATTATATTATATATATATATTATATTTTATTACTACCACTATTATTATTATTACTGTTTTTATTATCATGGTCATTAATATTGTTATTATGATCACTATTACCATCCTTTTACCATCATATTCATGATTATTATTGTTATAATTACTTAGATCAATATTATGATTACTGCTATTATTATCACTATCATTATTATTATCATAATTATCACTAATATTACTATCATTATTATTATTATTATTATCATCATTATTGTTGTTATTGTTGTTTTTGTTGCTGTTCTTGTTGTTATTCTTGTTGTTATTGTTGTTATAATTATCATGACTATGATT
>NW_020869524.1:360970-363470 GCF_003789085.1 Penaeus vannamei | reverse complement strand
GGGAGAGGGAGAGCGAGAAGACGATAGATGAGTAAGAAGAAGGTGAGCGAGTACCCGGATAAGAGTTAGTAGAAGAGATGAATTTTAGGAGTAGTGATGAGATCCTGGTAAATTGGAGATGAGAGCATGAGATGAGGATAGAGTAGAAGAGGAAGAAGAGAGAATAAGAGAAAGAGGAGAGAGAGAGAGTGAATGAGAGAGAGAACGAGAACGAAGGCAAAGAGAGAGACTGCTAGAGAGAAGAGACGATCGGGACGAGACAGACAGAGAAAACAGACGATTAGAAAGAAACCCGAGCCCCAATATAAAGAACCATCAAATTATAATAAGGTCAGATTAGAGAGAGACGAGGGAGTACGCTTCGAACATTAAGGCTGCAAGATTATGAGGTTCCCGGTGATGGGAAGAGAGAACAAGAAAGAAAGAAAGAAAAAAAGGGAAGAGGAAAAGAATTGGTTGACGCGCAGACAGATTAAGCAAGTACAAATAGGCAAATAAGAGATCAAGAGCGACTCACACGTGCTTAGAGAACAGGTTCCGATCTAATAAATGAAAGAGAAAAGAAGTTCAGACAGAGCCGAGTAGGGAAGCATTTAACTCATACATGTGATATAGATGAGCATCTAAGCTATCTTAAGGGCGGCGAATAGGCGAAAGAACAAAAACGGAGATATTATGGAAAGGGAATTTGTTCGCGGCAGATCCTAAATATCGCTCGAATCACCTCAGTGTATATCTCCTGTCCTATTGCACTTATGTCTGCTACGGTCTGTTTGCATGAATGCATTAAGTGTGCCGGATTTAGGGGGAATAGAAGCTGACGACGTGAGGTGAGGTGAGCGAGGGAGCAAGAGGGAAGAGGAGAAGGAGTGCTGGAAGCTAGAACAGTCTGCTATGCACTTGGCACTGAAGAGCCGGGGTGGCTGTTATAAAGAGTGAGGAGATGGCATCGCTAGATACAAAAATTAGGTGAGGATAAATGATGCGAGAAAGAGGCATGGCGGAGGTAAGATAGAATGTATGGGAATAATAATGGCCCTTATCATAGATGCGGCTTAAGGTAGGAGACACGACGAAGGACACCGCACTCACGCAAGACTGAACGCGGAGATCGAATTCGACCGCAGCATGTCGTGTAAGCATTGGGCGAGGCCGCGGTTAAAAAAGAGATCATGTTAGGGACACATTACGATTCAGCAAAAGATAAAGTGTCATGTTACTTTTCTGACTGTATGGATTTATTCCACTGCACTAAAACGTAAGCGTACGGGCTATCTCGGTCTCGCTCACATCCAACAGCGAAACGCTTCCATCCTCCCCCGTCTTTAGAGGAAGTCCTGTCTACCAGGGGACAGGAGTTGTTAAAGGATTGTTAGCTCGATAGGGAAAAGTACGCCCCCTACTGTACGGTTGATATGTGGCCCGAGTTTATAAAATATAGAAATACCTCCTAAGAGTAGGGCCGGAACCCAATATGGGGAGATTTTTTCAATACAGTCGCGAGACCCTGACATCTGAATTATGATTTTGAGCCTTTAAATGGTCTGCAATCAAAGGGCATTTCCAGTAGTATCTTGCCATAGCATCATCGCACATCACAACGCAACACATCTTCCATTATCGAGCATCTCACACCCACCACACACACCACAACACACACACGCACGACACCACACACACACAGACGACTTCCGCGTACCAGCAGCCGGTCTCATCGGCTTCATACCTCAGCACTCCGTAAGCTTTAAGTGTCGTTTTTCTTTGCTGTGGGTTATAAACCTATCTGAATTTGGAGAATCTTTTTCCAACTACAAAGATGAGACAGCGGGTGTAAGGGGATGAGACGAGAGAAGGGGAGACGAGAGTCGAGCGATAGGGATGAGAGTAGAGAGGAGGGAGAAGGGAGGGAAGGGAGAGGTTACAGAGAGACGAGAAGGGGGAGAAAAGAGTGAATAGCCGGAGTGGATCTTCAAAGAAAGGAGGAGAGATAGTAGCTTTATCGACGGGAGGGGAAGTGGGGGGATGCAAGCACGTCAATTGCATGGGGGGGGGAAGGGAGGTGGGAGGTAGGAGGGAGAGATATGAGAGGCGGGGGGGAGGAAGGAGGAGAGAGAGGGAAAAGGAGGGAGGAGAGAGGAGAATGACGAGAGACGAGAGAGAGAAGGAGGGGAAAGGAGGGAGGGAGAGAGAAGAGAGGGGGGGAGGGAAGGAGGGAGAAGAGAGAGAGAGATGAGAAGAGAGGAGAGAGAGTGAGAAGAAGAAGAAGAAGAATAGAAGAAAGAAGAGAGATCGGTAGAGCGAGTGAGGCGGACGACAGATGAGTGATAGAGTTGAGTGGAAATTGAAGGGGGTAGGGAGAAGAGATAGGGAAAGAAGGGACAGCAGGGAAGCGTAGACCCACGAGAGAGAGGACAGAAAACAACAGAAGAGCGACAGAGGTAGAAGAGAGAACGGAGAGGGAGAGAAAGATGAAGAGATGGAGACGTGAAGGTGAGTTGAG
>NW_020869524.1:350970-353470 GCF_003789085.1 Penaeus vannamei | reverse complement strand
TTTCTCTCTTTCTTTCTCTCACTCTCTCTCTATCTATTTCTCTCTCTCTCTCTCTCTCTCTCTCTCTCTCTCTCTCTCTCTCTCTCTCTCTCTCTCTCTCTCTCTCTCTCTCTCTCTCTCTCCCTCTTCCCTCCTTCCCTCCTTCCCTCCTTCCTCTTTCCCTCTTTCCCTCTTCCCTCTTTCCCTCTTTCCCTTCCCTCTTTCCCTTTCCCTCTTCTCCCTCTCTTTCCCTCTTTCCCTCTTTCCCTCTTTCCTCTTTCCTCTTCCCTCTTTCCCTCTTTCCCTCTTTCCCTTTCCCTCTTTCCCTCTTCCCTCTTTCCCTCTTTCCCTCTCCTCCTCTCTCCCTCTCTCCTCCTTCCCTCCTTCCCTCTTTCCCTCTCTCCCTCCCTCTATCTATCTCTTCCCCGATTTATTTATTCATTTTAATATTTTTTTTTATTATTATTATTTTTTTTTTTTTTATTAACCCGTCCAGTAAAACTGCGCTGAGCGAGTAAGCTCTGCCACTCCATCGCCGAGCATCGCACACTTTGCGAAATTATCTCGCTCCATAAACCAGACAAACAAAACAAAACAAAAATATTAAAGAAAAAAACAAAAAAAGGAGTATTAAAGAAAAAAGATTTTAAAAAGTCACCTCGACTCCAAAGCTTTCAGAAAATATATGGTATCAATTATTATCAAATCCTCAGCGTAAGAATAGCATGACTCGAAAAATATACCTGTCGCTCCATAAACAAAACACAACAAAACAAAACAAAACAAAAGAATATTAAAGAAAAAAAGAAAAATCGCATCGACTTCAAAGTAATCCGGAAATAAATTATATCAATTATTATCAAATCCACAGCATAAAAACAGCATGATTCGAAAAATATACTTGGTCTTTTAATCAGCTGATTGTTTTCCGTAACCATGTCTTAGATAATAAGGCTTTCTTAAGATTTCTTTCTTAAAAATATCGATCCAAAACTTGATTAAATTAAAATTTCTTTCTAAATAATACCGATACAAAAATATTTATTGAATATTTCTTTCTTAAAAACACCGATCCAAAACTTGATTTATTTAAGATTTCTTTCTTAAACGACCCGAAAGTTGACTTTTTTACATAGAGAACATTCAAGTAAATATACACTTTAAACAGTGTATATTTACAATGATGTTAATAGGTTAATGATGATTATAGGTTAAAAAGATGATAATGAGGTAAACGATAATGATAGATTAAGTGATAATGATGTATGATGATGATAATGACCTAAATTATAGTGATAAATTAAAAGAAAACGATAGGTTAGATAATAATGTTAGGTCAAAAGGTGATAAAGAGTTAAATTATGATAATAAGTTAAATCATAATGATAATGAAGCGATGATAATGACCTAATTATAATGATATGTTGAATGATAATGACCTAATCTTAATGATAAATTGAATGATAATGACCTAATCATAATGATAATTGATAATGATAATGCTAATGAAATAAGATAATGTTGAATGATAATGATAGGTTAGATAATAGTGATAGGTCAATAAAGTGATAAAGAATTAAATTATAATGATAATCGTAATGATAATGATAAATTAAACGATGATAATGACCCAATTACACTGATAAGTCGAATGATAATGATGAATTAGATAATAATAATAGGTCATACGATGATAATGAATCAAATTATAATTTAACATCAACTATAATTTGAAAAAAATGCGGTTTTTTTTTTTTTTTTTTTACTTTTTTTTTTTTTTTTTTTTTTTTTTTGTTAATGATGTCAAACTGATAATACGTTAACCGAAAATTATGGACCAAATCATTAAGAGAGGGTGACTCAGCAAAAAAAAACAGACACGTGGCGGACCAGATGAAAAAGAATTTGTATGTTTTACCGAAATTCTTGACTGCAGAAAGTAATTGATATCTGTGTATATTTGCGTATATGTCGGGGCAGAAATACATTGTCATGGGTGAATGGCAGGCATGAAGTTTCTCCAGCATTTGGTATTATGACAAAAATGATCTTTGAGGCAGATGAACATATGTTATTTACGAGGAGCTATGTCCTGTATCCCACTTAAAAATAATAATAAAAGAATAAAAAATAACAAAAGAAAAGAAATAATTGATATATACAGATGAACATAATAATAACATGATGATAAATTATGAAAATGATAATGAATATGGTAATAATGATAATAATAACAATGATTATGATATGTAATGAGAATAGTAATGTAATGATGACAGAATAATAATAACAATAGTAATGCAATACCCACCATAATTATTATTACCATTATTATACTGATAAAAAAGCTAACTAAACGGATAATAATGATTCTGAAAATAATAATAATAACACTAAATGTGGTTATCATTGGTATCATTATTATCTTTATGACAATAATAAGAATAACAAAAATTATAATAATAATGATGATGATTGATGATGACGATGATGATGATGATGATGATGATGATTTGATTGA
>NW_020869524.1:303470-313470 GCF_003789085.1 Penaeus vannamei | reverse complement strand
ACCGGATCTCCTAGCCACTGCCCAGAGCACGGCCAACAGGGTCCTACAGGGTGTTTGCAATCCACGTGAGTTGAAGACACCCGCGTCTGTGAGAAGAAATGGGGGAAAGGAGGAGAGCGAATCAGCGAAATGGAGAGAGAGGGAGAGGGGAGGGAGGAGGAAGGGAGGAAGTAAGAGAGGGAAAGAGAGAAACAGAGTTAATGCAAATATGCAAACATATTCGTACATAAATCCATAAATGCCTGCAAAATACATACACACACACACAAACACCACATACACACACACACAGACACACACACAAAACACAAAACACACACACACACACACACACACAACACACAAACCACACACACACACACAACAACACACACACACACACACACACACACACACACACACACACACACACACACACACACACACACCACACACACACACACACACACACACACACACACACACACACACACACACACACACACACACCATACACATACATATTCCATATCTCATTAATACGAGTCTCTGGTGTCATTAAGATTTAACTGAGAACACGAGCGCCAATTAACTTGTTGCAAGGCTGTTTAACTTGCTACACGGTGCCTGGTGTGCAGTTGAACAGGGTTGCAGACTTACCTTCAATTTACCTACTTACCTTCCGCTTGAAGTTTATTTAAGTAGCTATGGATTATACTCGTAAGGTGTATTACAACTGGTGCAGCACCTTGGGAAATGTCTTCTGTTCTGTCCTCTCTGTCTCTCTATCTATCTATTTACCTATTATATATCTATTTATCTCTCTATCTATCTATCTATGTATTTATCTCTCTCTCCCTATCTCTATTTATCTCCTCTCTCTCTCTCTCCTCTCTCTCTCTCTTCTCTCTCTCTCTCTCTCTCTCTCCTTCTCTCTCTCTCTCTCTAATCTATCTATCTATCTATCTATCTCTCTTTTATCTTTTTCTTTTTATCTGGATGACGTACTGAAGAGTTAAATTTTTTTTTTCTTAACTCAAGTTTTAAATACTGTAGTTTCGATTTTATATGCATGTACTGTGAGTTTGATGTTGTACTTATCTTTAAACACTTAAGTACTTAAGAGTTTAGAGATTTTATAAGTAATCTCTAAACTCTTAAGTAAATTTATCGCAGCAGTTACGTTTAAAATAAAAGTTTCAAATTGCTTTCTCTTGAACTCTTAAAAATCTTCAAACCGCTCGACAAGCTGTCGAAAAGCTGTTCCGCCGAGATCGGTCGATCGGTCCCCCCCATCGAATCGGCTCCTCCCCCGCATATTCGGCCTCCCTCCCCGCAGCCTGCCACCCCTCCCCCCCAACCCCCTCCTTCCGCTCTTCCAGCCGTGAATTCGCGAGGAAATCTTTGGCTCCACTTGCGGCCTCTTCCTCGGGCGGTCGCTTTTGTCTCCGGCTCTGCTTGCGATTGCCTGTTGATCATATTTTTGTTCCGCGGAAGGAAAACGTCGGTCTCGAGTCGATTGTTTTGTTGTTGTTGTTTTTTGAGAGAGAGAGAGACCAGAGGGTCGTTCGTTTCTTTCCTTTTCTTTTTTGTGCTTTATTGTTGTTGTTTTCATAGAGATAAGAGGGTCGTTCTCTTTCTTTTTCCTTGTTTGTCTTTGTTTTATTTTGTTTTTCATAGAGATAGAGGGTCGTCTTCTTTTCCCTTTCTTGTTTTTTTTTTCATAGAGATAGAGGGTCGTTGTCTTTCTTTTCCTTTTTTCTTTTGTTTTTTTGTTGGTGTTTTTCATAGAGATAGAGGGTCATTCTCTTTTTTTTCTCTCTCTCTCTTTGTCGCTGCCGTTGTAATGGTTTCTGTTCGTTGTCTGTCTGCTCTGTGTCTTCTCTCTCTCCTCTCTCTGTTCCCATCTCCTCTCTCTTTCTCTTAATCTCTCATCTCTGTAAATGTCTTCTCATCTCTGTATGTCTCTCTCCTCAATCTCTTCTCTCTCTCAATCTCCTCCTCCTCATCACTCAATCCTCTTCTCCGACCTACGATCCTCTCATCTCTTCATCTCCTCTCTCATCTCTTAATTCCTTTAATCTCTCTCTCTCTCTTCTCCTCTCTCTCTCTCTCCTCTCCTTACTCTCTAGTCTATCTAATCTATTACTACTCTCTCTATCTATCTATCTTCTAACATCTAATCCCATCTCTCTCTCCTATAAATCGTCGTCTGTGCCTGTCTGTCTCATCTCTCTGATCACCATCGTCACATGCCCGTCCCAGATCCCGGTATCACGACACTCCCTACGCCCTAAATCCCGCCTCCTCAACAACTCCATTCTCCCTCCCACCATCTCCGTACCCCTCGTTCATTCGTTACTCGACATCGTCAACTCCCTCACCTCCCTCTCACCTTCCATCTCTCTCTCTCTGATTCCTCCCATCCCATCGACCCTCACCTAATCCGTCCTCTCTTTCTCTCTCTCTCTCCACTCCCTCCTTCCTTCCCTCTCTCTCTCTTCTCCCTCCCTTGTCCTCTCTCTCCTCTCACAAGTCGACGCGATCCTTCGCCGCCCCTCTTCCTATTTTCCGGCTATTCGTACTCAATCCTTCTCAACATTACTTTTTCCGTCGGAAGATCCTCGGGTCAAGTCCTGGAGTCGAGATTTCCCTGCTGTACTGGTCAAGCAGACGAAATACCCGAGCGAATGGTTGTTCCGACTCTCTTCTCTCTCTCTCCCATCAGGTCAATCTTCTTCATCGTCGAGGAGGAGGGAGCGGCTCTCCTCACCGTCATCTCCGATCCTCCCGCGTACAGCCCAAGTGGCTGCTCTCCATCCACCTCCTGGATCTCGTCTGTGCTCGGTCTCCTCTCATTCTCTCTCTCTCTCTCTCTCCTCTTCCCATCTCACCTCGCCGTCTCCCTCCACCTTCCCCTCCCCCTCTCTCTCTCCATCCTCTCTCCCTGTCCCACTCCCCCCTGTCGTTCTCTCCCCCCTCGCCTTCCCCCCGACGGTGCGCTCTGTCCCCCCCCCTCCTCTCAGATCGACCGCCTCCCCCTCCTCCTCGTCCCCCTTCCCCCCCCATCTCTCTCTCTCTTTCATCTCTGCATGACCGCTACGCCATCCTTCCGCTCACGCCTCTCCCTTTTCTCCTCTCCTCGTACTCCATCTCCGTTCTCTTCCTCTCATCGACCTCTCCTCTGCGGCTGGGATGTATGTATAGTTTTATTATGTGTATTTCTCTCAATACTACATTCTCCCCTCTCTTCCTCTCTCCTCTCATCTCGCGGTTCTGGCTTTTGTAGGCTTTACTAGATTATGCTGTTATCACACCCAGTCAGGTGCATATATGGTATAATTCCTGCTCTCTCTTCCTCTCTCTCCTCTTCCTTTGTTTCTTTACCATCCTTCCTCCCTTCCCTTTCTTTACCCTTCTCTCTCTCTCTCTCTTTCCCCTCCCCTCCCTCCCTTCCTCCTCCGGCTCCATCTTTCTCTCTCTCTTCTCTCCTCTCTTCTCTCTCCTCCTCTCTCCTCTCCTCTCCTTCTCTCCTTCTCCTTTCTCCTTTCTTCTCTCTCTCTCTTCCTCCCTCTCCCTCTCCCTTCTCCCATTTCTCCCTGCTCTCCTCCCTCTCCCTCTCCTCCTTCCCTCCCTCCCTCCCTCCCTCCTCTCTCCCTCCATTCTCTCTCAAATTCTCTCGTTCCCTTCTCTCCCTGTTGTTAGCATCCCTGATGCTTTCATTGGCGGAAAAATTCCTAATCAAATATCCACCTCGTCTCTGAATGCCACGTTTTTCTGCTGACGTGTCTGAGGAGATTCCTTGGGGTTTTGTTGTTCCGTCCGGTCAGCGAGGGGTTCTTTCTTGCGGCATCTTGGGGAGGCAGTCAAATAAGGTAAGGAACGGGTTTTGTGCATTATGAGAGGGAAACAAAGTTGTTTGTATTTTTTTTTTCGGTTTGTTTTTAATTTTTTATTTTATATTTTCTTTCTTAAAAGGTTCTTACCCAATTCTCTGTTTTTTTTTTTTTTTTTTTTTTTTTTTTTTTTACGATTCTCAGTGTCATTAAGCATTATCTTTCCCCTAACTGTTGCACTTACGAATAAGTATGAACTGATGTTTATTTGGTCCTTACATATTATCAGATAGACATTTATTGAATGATAGGTAACTACAATGCAAACAAGATATTCTTTTAAAACGAATATCTCATGTTGAAGCTATTACTGGGAGAAAAGAAATTATCTATTCTGATTTCCAAGAATTGAAGAAATCAAATAACTAACAACATAAGAAGTCCCTTTGGTATGTACTTTTTCTTATATAGGACCAGAAAGCCCATGAGACTACTGAACATACTGCTGAACAACATACACACCATTACACACACACACGCACACACATACACACACACACACACACACACACACACACACACACACAGCACACACACACACACACACACACACACACACACACACACACACACACACACATACACACACACACACACACACATGAAGTATAAAAACCTTGAATTATTTCTTCTTAGC
This sequence comes from Penaeus vannamei, assembly GCF_003789085.1. Classification (NCBI taxonomy): domain Eukaryota; kingdom Metazoa; phylum Arthropoda; class Malacostraca; order Decapoda; family Penaeidae; genus Penaeus; species Penaeus vannamei. Next base: position 308,958 of record NW_020869524.1, on the reverse strand, counting down.
TTTCTCTCGTTATATGGGGTCGCCGTTATGGATAAGCCGCCTTCACTAATTTTCCTATTACGGCTCATTCCATAGTAGTTTTGGCAATATGGAAATAAAAGCAAAAATCATACGGGAATATGATGAAGCTTGTTTTGCCTTTGTGTTGTTTATTGGCGTGTTCAGACAATTCAAGCAATTTTTAATAGAACCTCTAGATAGTTTATTATGTAGATTTACTGGAAACTATTAATTCATCAAAGTTATTTGCATATGTGTAAACTGTCCCTTAGAATTGTATCAATACGAGGTGAAGCAGCCAGTCTCATCTCATGTATTTACATTGTGTATTTTACCTAAGATGTTGCTTGAACTTAGAAACAAACCATTAGAAACTGAAATCCAAATGTGTGTGTGTGTATGTGTGCGTGTGTGTGTGTGTGTTTGTGTTTGTGTGTTTGTGTGTGTGTGTGTGTGTGTGTTTTGTGTGTGTGTATGTGTGTGTATTTGTGCGTGTGTGTGTGTATCGAAGCCTATATATACATATGAAGCTTAGGAAAAAGGCATTTATATTGTAGTACTAGTATTTCACGCGTCATTGTGTTTCTTCCATTGGTGAGGAGAGGGACGGATGTGTCTCTCGGTGGAGTTGATGGAACTGATCACTGAAGTTTTTCACTCCTTTTTGCATCTCTGTTTTTCTGCGGGTGTCTCCTCGGCATGACGCAGGAAATTGAAGACGTTTTTAGCTCTTCTAAGGAAATCACATTTAATCATCCGAACTACTGGTACTTTCATGCAAAAATCATATTTTTTCAATTTGATTAACTTGTGAATATATACATTAAAGCAAACACACACACACTTACACTCACAAACAAACAAACAAAGAAAAACATACACACACAACACACAAAACCAAATAAAAATAAACACACACAAACAATCAAACAAAAACAAACACACACACACACACACACACGCACACAAACACACACAAACGCCATCAATGTATTTGTACGAAAGCGGGGAGGAGAGCCCTTATCCTCAACCCCATATTAACCCCTGAAATGCTGCTGCAGGAGAGCTGAACGAGCGGTTCGCGGCGCTGCAGAAACAGGTGGTGGACCAGTTCAACGTCCTGCAGTCGATGGTGGTCAGCATCGAGGACCAACTCAGGACCCAAGACAAGCAGATGAAGAAGCACCACAGCAAGCTCAGGCAAGCCATCGGCAGTATGAGGTGAGCAAACATTACCTATGACGAGATCTGGGGGAGGTGGGTCGTCCTTGGAAATGAGGACAAGGCTTACCTATGGCGAGATCTTGGGGAGATCTTGGGGAGGTGGGTCGTCCTTGAGGCTGGAAGTGGGGACAAAACCTTGCTATGACGAGATCTTGGGAGGTGGGTCGTCCTTGGAAATGAGGACAAGGCTTACCTGTGACGAGATCTTAGGGTGGGTCGTCCTTGAGCTGGAAGTGGGGACAAGCTTTGCCTATGACGAGCTCTGGGGAAGTGGGTCGTCCTTCAGCTGGAAGTTGGGACAAGGCTTACCTACGACGAGATCTGGGGGAAGTTATAGGTAAGACGTCCTTGAGCCGGAAGTGGGGACGTCATCAGCCAGCACCCTGTTCTCAGCGACACAAGAACGCTTACCAGAAATTAAACCTGCAGGCGTTTCTCCCTCCCTATATTTGTTTTAATTTCCTATATATACTGACTGAATTATTTCGGGATGTTAGGCTATTCAAATATATATATATATATATATATATATATATATATATATATATATATATATATATATATATATATATGGTAATTTTCTATATTACGTCCGCATAACCGATATCGACGATTTTAGTATCGTTGGATTCCTCTCACTGTCCACATTGCAATTATATAGATTTTATTGCGCGGAAACCCCCCGTTAGTGACAAACTTGGCCCCGATAGCAGGGGAGTGCATGAAAGGTTCCAGGGAAAATGCGGGGTTAAATAGCACTAATAATATAACGCACAGTGAAAATAACCATAGTTATTCACATAACTTTCCATTGCAGCCCCCGCCGAAAAAACAAAACCTCTACCACGTATTCCCGGCAGGCTAGAGCGTTACACAGTTATCGGCAATCTCGGAGCGGCGGACGTATTACATTTACCCCGTAACATTCCTACTGAATCAGCATACTAACCTTGACATAGTCAGCATTGTATACAGAGACGATTGTAGTATAAACAGGATGAACAAGGTATACCATGAACAGAAGAGCGGCGGTGGCCCGCCCTCGTCGGGTCGGCGGGTTTTGCGCCTTTTTCGATGCATCTAATTCGTGTGCGCTCTATCCTGCGACCCCCTAGTGGGTCGCAGGGGGCGCAGCCTCCTGCAATGGAAAGTCATGTGAATAACCATGATTATTTTCACTGTGTTATATTATTAGGGTAATTTTTATATGTTACGTCTGCCGCTCCGACATCGTCGCCCCCGCTATCGGGGCCAAGTTTGTCCCGGACAAACTCATTGTATAGAGTGAGAGGAATCCAACGATACCAAAATCGTCGACATCGGTTATGCGGATAATATAGAAAATTACCATATATATATATATATATATATATATATATATATATATATATATATATATATATATATATATATATATATGGTGAGGTGCATGTGACATACGTATATAGATAAATATGCATGTTTGTGTATAAAAAAGGACAACGATACAGATACACTGATATATACATTTGCAACACAGTCTCCGTCACCCACTTGCATGAGCCTCAAGACCTTCAGAAAACGAGCCTCTTACCCTGATCCTTGACCCGACCGGCCTTTCCCAGGGGCGGCTCGGAGGGCGCGGACGAGGCGGGGCGCGGGATCGACTTCTTCGACGACCTGGACGACCTGTCCGCCGGCGACGAGGAGGATTACAGCCTCAGGGACAACGTAGGTCGGCGGTCATGTGTGTGTGTGTGTGGTGGGTGTGTGTGTGTGTGTTGTGGGTGTGTGGGTGGTATGTGTGTGTGTGGTTGGGGTGGGTGTGTGCATGCGTGTGTGTGGTGTGGTGTGTGTGTGTGTGTGTGTGTGTGTGTGTGTGCGTGCGTGTGTGTGGGTGGGTGGGTGCGTGTGTGGGGGGTTAGGTGCGTGTGTGTGTGTGTGTATGTATACATATGCTTATATATTTATGTGTATATGTGAGAGAGAGAAAAATAAATGTTTGTACATCCCTTTTTATTTGTTCGTCTGCATATCTGCTTATCTTTTCGTTTCTATGTGCATCTACTTTTCTTTTTGTTGTTTTCATATCTGTATTGTTTGTTTGTATATGCCTTTCAGTTTGTTTATCAGAACATGTCAGTGTATTTGTCTGTATATTTGTTTATTTCAGTCCTGTTAAATTGCTTCTACATCTCTCCATTTTTATTTGTTTTTACATATATCCATCTTTCAGTTGGCTTATTTGCATCTGTCGCTTTGTGGATTTTTGTTTTTATGTCTTTCTGTTGATTTGTTTGTAAAAGCGTCTCTTTGTTCATCTGTTCATTTGTTCATCCTCGTTCATCATTCTTCATCTCTTTCGTTGTTGATTGGTCTGCAAATCTCTCTCTCCGTTAATCTGCATACATTTCTGTTAACAAATTTATCGTTCTGTTTCTTTCTGTTCATGTCTAGATACCCCTCTATGTCTGTTAATTCGTCTGTACGTTTGTGTCTGTTGGTTTATGTGATTTCCCGATGTCTTCTGCACATCTATTTTTTTTCTGTTGGCTGTTTGAACATGTTTCTCTGTTGGTATGTCTGTACAACTGCCTTTCTGTTAATATTTATATGTATTCATTTCTGTTGGAATTGTAAATCCGTCTATCTAATTTGTCTGCACATCTCTTCCCGTTCATTCGTCTGTGCCCCTGTCTTTGTAGAAATATTTACAAATCTGTCTTCCTAATTTGCACATCTTTCCGTACACCAGTCTCTATTATGTCTGTAAATCTGTCTTTTTAATCTGCACATCTGTCTTTAAGGTATTCTTCCCGTGCACCAGTCTCTTTTATGTCCACAAATCTGTCTTTCTAATCTGCACATCTGTCTTTAAGGTATTCTTCCCGTGCACCAGTCTCTATTATGTCCACAAATCTGTCTTTCTAATCTGCACATCTGTCTCTAAGATATTCTTTCCGTGCACCAGTCTCTTATGTCCGTCTTTCTAATCTACATCTGTCTTTAAGGTATTCTTCCCGTGCACCAGTCTCTTTATGTCTCTCCTAATCTGCACATCTGTCTCTAAGATATTCTTCCGTGCACCAGTCTGTCTCTGTCTGCACATCTGTCAAGTATTCTTCCCGTGCACGTCCTCTTTTATGTCCACAAAATCTGTCTCCTAATCTGCATCTGTCTCTAAGATATTCTTAAGTCTCGTCTGTAGGTCTCTCGCTTCCTTCTCTCTCTCTCTCTCTCTCATGCTCTCTCTCTCTCTCTCTCTCTCTCTCTCCTCTCTCTCTCTCTCTCTCTCTCTCTCTCTCCCTCTCTCTCTCTCTCTCTCTCTCTCTCTCTCTCTCTCTCTCTCTCTCTCCCTTCTCTCTCTCTTTCTCTCTTTAACATCTGCGTCTCTTGATTCCCTCCAAATGTGTCTCTTCTTTGCTTTGTCTGTACATGTCTCTCAGCTGTTTTGTCTATAAATCTGCCAGCATGTCTGACCCTCTATTAAATTGTTTTTACATATGGTTCTACACATCTGTATATCTGAATGATTTCTCTGTATATCTGTTTATTTGCTGACCTGTCTACACATCTGTCCCTCAGTCGATTTGCCTGTATATATGTTTTTAGATTTAGATTTGGTTTTAATTCCATTTGTTACAATGCATATTCTTTGCTATGACATACGTCTGTTGGTCCTGTATAGATGTCCCTGTGTTGGTCCTGTATACAGTATATGTCCCTCTGTTGGTCCTGTATAGATATCCCCCTGTTGGTCCTGTATAGACGTCCCCCTGTTGGTCCTGTATAGCTGTCCCTCCGTTGGTTAGTCTGCACTGCTGGCTTTCAATTGATTTGCAGCGAAGTCCGTAAGCCTTGCCGCATGCCCTAATGTGTGCTGCAGTCGCATTGCTGTGTCAACATGAATCACGGGGAGGTCAGAGACCCGATGACAATAGTTCAGCCATTCATCGAGGACGGCGCTCGCTCCCGTGGCCTCTAGTGTAATAATGCACAAGGGCGGAAATTCAGTTCTGTTTGCCAATACAGCCACTGATCTGGACACGTTTGGTGTAAAAGCAACAAGGATCGACAAAGGAATTCTAGAGGAAAGGAAAAGTAAAAAAACAAAAACAAAAAAAGTATTTCGCTGTCAATAGGTTTTTTGCGTCACATCTCTCAATAGTAACTGTTAATGTGGGTTCGAGAGTTCGTATGCGTGTATTAGAGAGCGCACGTGTGTGAGTGTTCTCGTAACAGATAAAATGGAAAAATATAAATTAGAAAACGCATGCATGCTGGC
>NW_020869524.1:270970-275970 GCF_003789085.1 Penaeus vannamei | reverse complement strand
CGTGTCACATTTTTCTTTATCCATTTTTTTTCACTCCTCACTTTTTACTCAGTTTTAGTTTTTCTTTCTTTCTTTCTTTCTTTCTTTCTTTTTTTCTTTTTTCATCCCCCTTTCTGTTAAGCTTTAGGTGTAATTTTCCCTTCTGAATAATTATGTGTGCCTATTCACTCTTTTATTGTCGTTTCTTTTCTGTGCTTCTCTTTATTCTCTTTTCCTCTTACTCCTCTATTTCCCATCTTCTCTTTCCTCTTCTATCCCAATAATCTTCTTTCAAAATTTTCTCCTTTCCTCTCTCTCTCCTTCTTCTCTTTTTTCTTTATATAATCACTTCTCTCATTTTCTATGTCCTTATTCCTTATTCCTCTTTCATCTCCTTCATTTCCCTCTCTCTTTCTTTTTACGCTGCTATTTCTCTTTCTCCTTTCCCCCTATTTTATCTTCTAATCTCTTCTTACGCTTTATCTCTTTATCTCATTTTCCTCCTCAGAAAGAAAGAAAATAGAGAAAAAGAACAGAAAATCACGATTACATTTTGCAAGAAAGGCTAAAAAGAAAATTAATTTCAGTCTTCACAGTAATTTTGAAATGATAATGCTTTTGATAATCGCAGTGCTGTTTCGTTACAAAGCAGAGAAAGCCGGGATAAACAGGATGGGTACATCTCCTTAGGCACTTGGAGTATTTGTAATATACACACACACACGTGTATGTGTGTGTATAAGTATGCATAACTGTGTGTGTGTGCGCGCGCGCGCGCGCGTGTGTGTGTGTGTGTGTGCATATATATATATATATATATATATATATATATATATATATATATATATATAATATATATATATATATATATATATATATTATATATTATTATATATATATATATATATATATATATATATATATATATATATATATATATATATATATATATATATATATATATATATATATATATATATATATATATATATATATATATATATATATATATATATATATATATATATATATATATATATATATATAATATATATATATATATATATATATATATATATATATATATATATATACATATGAGTAAAAATTGAAAGCAGAGCTTCCGTAAGCTCTCGGTTGAAAATGAACAGCTTATGCAAAGACTAAAACTTGGAAATAAAGTCTGACAGAAGCAAAATAGAATTAGCAGAACTGACAAAAACAAAAAAATAGAAGAATGAAAATGCAAATAAATTAAACATGGAAAGAAAAATATTAGAGAAAATCAAATACATATATAAGAGACCTTCACAACGAAGTAACATCTAGCAAGAATAAAACTGAACTAGAAGACTTATCGAGATTCATCACAGTTCTAACTACCAAATAAGGAAGGAAGTAAGCACTGTGATAAAAGACGTCAGAAACATCACAAGAATAAAGAATAAAGGGCAATAAAAGAAGTAATAAGGAAAAAAACAAACATTAGGAGAGGGTGGCACTAATCTATATCTCATAACTGATACAGGAATATTTGCAGCAGTGAAGCAGTGAATCTTCATAACGAATGTCTTTATCGATAGTAAAATACCGATAGCATAGAAAAAGCGTCGCAGTTATTTTATGCACAAAAAGAGGGATGCAAATGATCTCAAGAACTCCCAAGCCACAGGCCTCAAGTCAGTTTATATGAATAAATAGTCTTTAACAAATGTTGATTCTTAACAAAAGACGACGTCCAAACACTAACCTAAATGAGGAAAATAAATAAGTATAAGAAGTCTGTAATATTTGCATGATCCTTCTTCTGCACATTAGAGAGAGAATAAGAAAGAAAAAAAACCGGGGAAGGAGAGAGGTGTAAGAAGGAAGAAATGGAAAAAAAAAAAAAAAAAAAAAAAAAAAAAATATATATATATATATATATATATATATATATATATATATATATAATATATATATGATGAGTATAAGAAGTCTGTGTGGAAGGTTCAATGTATTTGCATGATCCTTCATCTGCACATTAGAGAGAAAATAAGAAAAAAAAGCAAATCCGGCGAAGCAGAAAGGTATGGGAGGAAGAATTTTTAAAAATAAAAAAAAAAAGAAAAAACAAAAGATCAATCAAGAGTGCCTCTCTCGAGCCGATCGTATGTCGGAATGCGATTAAAACTGCCAATGCGTCCTCCTCCTCCTCCCCCCCCCCCCAATACCGCTTCGTCTGGATCCCTGTATAGTCTTCTTGCATCTTTGCGTATTGATTTTGTCCGTGTAAGCAGATCTCCGCTCGAGGGAAAAAACGGATCTCGTCAGTTCTGTGCAATTTTCTGCCGGGTCATTTGCTGTCGTCTTTCGGGAACTGTATATCGGGCGTGTGTTTTACGTCTGACTCTTTGCACTGCTTCGTTTACGGGTTAAAACATTTGGTTCTGGGTTTTATAGAAAGAATTTGAGGTTGTAGAAACATACTTATGAGGTTGTAGAAACATACTTATGCTTCGTTTACGGAATAAATAAATAAAAATAAAAAAGAATTAAAAAAAAATAAACAATGACACTCTTTTAAAAACAAATCAAAAATATCCAACGACTCGCCGATCTGAATTCGTGGAACATCTTAATCTTTCGCAAGACTGCCAAGAATCAAATTTCAGCCAATTTGCCTTTAAAAAAATGATCTATTTTTCCCCAGAAAGTCTCATTTCGGGAAACTACGGTTTTGCAAGTCATTTTCCTCTTACTTCTCTACCCTGATGGAGATTCCGGTCTCCTGGTATCCTGCAGCATATGGATACAAGCTAGATTTATTTGTGCATTTAAACCCCAGATTTAAAGATATAATTAGTTGCCAGAGTTAATTTACGTGTCTGTGCTCATTACGATACAAGTGGTGGCTTCTGAGAGTCCATTGCGGACTCATTTTACAACCCGATAAGTCGTAATGCTTGTTAACAATCCATCCCTGTCGGATATCACTTGTTATAGCGATATGACAGGAAACAACCCCTTAAAGAGAATTGTCTTGGGGTATTTAATCGTGTGGTAGTATTGTTCCTCAAAAAACTGACTGAAATTTCTAGGGACAAAGACGATCGTAATATTCTATACACGAATGGTAATGAATCTCCGAGGATATTACGCGGATATGTCATCACAATGCTAGAGGAATACTGTGAGATGATCGTATCAATCGCAGGTAGACATAAAGCGTTTTAAGCAGGGGAGCGCTTGGCAAGAATTCTTGCCAAGCGCTGTACCGTTCCCTGCTTAAAACGCTTTCCAAGGCAGGCAAGCCCTCTTCAGTGATGTCAGACATGTGGAAATGTCTGCTTATAAATTACAAATCATAAAAGTCCTTGATGAGCATAGAAATATAAAAATAACACACGAAGTATACATACTTGGGTTTTAAAAGCAATATTCCCACCAACAATCTCGGAAAGAGATAACTTATGCACAAGTCGAGGGTGGAGTTTATTTCACCTGCGGTTGGTAACACTTTGAGCGCGCAATTCAAAACAACTGACAAGCTAGCGCCGCATCAAGATGGCAGAGAAGTAAATAAATCTACCCAAACATCTTAACAAAGCGCTATATTTTCTCCTATATTCATATAAAGTGCCTCTAAAACAATGACACACTCCTCCGATTGACAGCCCTTTCATTCTGACGCGTTATCAAAACAAATGAATATCTCTGAATTAAAATGTAGGCCTACCCATTCCCATATATCCGATTTTATGAGGTTAAACATAACAAATCATCGAATATAATATCAACAGAAGAATGTTGCTAGAATTTCTCAGACTTTTTCACTTGAAATATTCTTCATTTCATAAAATAGCTGATATATTCTCGATTTAGAAAGACGAGAAGTTTAACAATATGAGTAAAATTGTTCGTCTTATACTAATTTATTATTCATAAGTAAAACTTTTTATTCCCATAATCTCCATTATCTCCTTTCGTTTTCAGTTAATTTCAATTTCTTTGAATATGATTTTAAGAAAATTACAGAATCAGATACCGTGAAAAAATATTTATCTGATAAGATATTAAGCGGAGTTCCTGGCCAACGCCCGCATTCGAAGGATCGTGACCAGTACGGTACGCGACCGACGCCGTTGCCATGGTGACGGTACACCGCTTGACTTAGCAAGCGCAAGTCAAGCCATCTACGGAGATCGCTTGAGAAAGCAAGCGAAATGCTTGAGTTCGCAAGAAAAACGCTTGAGATTTCAGGCAAGAACTTTCCTTGCTTAAAACGCTTATAGTTTGTACAGTATATATGAACGTACGCACACACACAACCGCACACACCATCAGCCTATTCATCAATTATTTTTAATAAGAAGACTTAAATCGTGCAAACTAAAATATTTGAAACTGCCGCATACTGAAATAAAGGAATATATATCCAAAGTTTAGAGTCTGGCTGACGTGACATAGCGGGAAAGACAAGGTAATTCTAGCCTGGTGCCACTAATATAGGTTTAATATATACGGAAATATAATATGGTGAAAATAGAAAAAATAAAGAATAAAAAACCAAGGAAAATAATGATAATGATAACGAGAAGCACTCAGAGAACGCATACCTCCGCCAAGGCAATAGGATCACTGGTGGAATAAAAATATTCATACTTGAAAAATAACAACAACTGGTACCATCCGCATTCCCTATCTGGCCATCCATAAAGTGGTCTTTAATCTTTACACGCCTCTGGTAATGTGTTCATAAAAATCTGTTCATAACTTTTTGAGTTATCCTGAGCAGGATCCATCATCTCTAAAATTTAATGGCATCAAGTTAAGACACCACGTGAAAATTTCATAAATTTCATGTTTATAACGTTTTGAGTTATCCTGCTAACCAACGGACAGACTAACCAGCCAACCCTACCAAAGCCTCTATGGCGGAGGGAACAGCAACGACAGCGATGATAATGATGGTGATGGTGATGATGATTATGATGATACTAATGGTGGTGATGATAATGATGGTGATGATAATGATGATG
>NW_020869524.1:245970-253470 GCF_003789085.1 Penaeus vannamei | reverse complement strand
TGTGTGTGTGTGTGTGTGTGTGTGTGTGTGTGTGTGTGTGTGTGTGTGTGTGTGTGTGTGTGTGTGTGTGTGTGTGTGTGTGTGTGTGTGTGTGCATATACGTTGTGCGAACGAAATTTACATTATTCTTAAATAGTAAATCATTTTTTGTTTAGAAAAAACTAATATAAAACCACTTTCCTTTTGCACACATTACAGACCTGGCACAATTGAGTACGATGATGCACCTTAAACACAGGAAAGTTAGAAAGAGAACATTCCTGGCACTCGGGTGAATTGCGTGTCTGGAATACTACCATCATTCCAACCTTTGATTTTTTTTTATGATTACTAAGTGCCCCTTGATATTCCCTTTCGGGGTTCTGACTTTCCGCTCGAGTTCTGCTATATAGAATTATTTTCCGTTCATGTATATACAGGGGGTCCTCGGTTTACGACGGTCTCGACTTACGTTTCGTGGATACGACGCTAGAAATCATGTACAGTATTTACAGTTTGTCTTCCATGTGTTCCTTTAGCCCTAGTTATGTTTCCATGTACGCCATAGAAGTGTCTTGCTATGTTTTAGATAGAGTCAAATACATGTACACATACTGCATTAGCATGAGTGACTTCAGTGCTTGTGTACGTCTGCACATGTACTGTATTTTGGTGTGTTACGACTTTCGTTAAAATTTGGGTTACGGCATTGTGGAGATCTATCATACGTCGAAGACCCACTATATATCCCTTCTTACTGAGTACTTAACTTTGAACCAAAAAGCTGATAATAAAAGTCTTGCTGAGCAGCTAACTGTTCTTAGAAATGTTATCCTTAATTAAACTTCTGAAGCTTTACCTCATCTTTATTAATGAATAGTATTTTCATCAAGCTCAGTAGTAATGCTTAATATCATCTTTTAGTAGTCCCTTAGTTTATGAAGTACATATTGTGTGAATTTGGGAAATCTGGTGCTGTCCATTTTTCTCTCTCCTGTATGAATATTGCGTTCTGGACAGGAGAGAAGTTGTTTGCTTCAATACGCATTCTTAGATATGTTTCTATTACGTTTAGCCTGTGCCCATGTCACTTCCAGTGTTGTCTTCTGTTCCATCTTATTATTATCATTGTTATCATTATTATCATTATCATTTTTATTACAGTAATGTCGAGAAAATACTTAACCACGGTCGTCAATCCTCATTTATAACCACGGTCGTCAATCCTCATTTATAACCACGGTCGTCAATCCTCATTTATAACCATGGTCCTTGTTGTTTACCATTGACACCATCCGCTTCTTGCCACTCTCACCTTCTCTCCCCATGTGTCTCCCTCGCCCTGCCCCACCACAGCTTTTATCAGACAGTAAAGAATCTTTATATACGTTCCCTATATTGTTCTTGGTACACCTATTTCCACAAGGAAAAGGTTCAATTTAAGGTATTAGTAGCTTTCCTGTCCTTGTAGATACGCCACTTGTAACATCTATTTCAGGATCTCTGGAGACCTTAAAAGACATGTTTATGGTGATGTCCGAGTAGTTGTTCTAGGTTCGACTGAAAGGCTGTCTTCACTTTAGAGGCTATAATGAGACAGAAAGAGAAGGCGACGGAGGAAATGTAATAGTACATAAAATAGAGAATAATCTGTACGGTCTTATGAATATATTTACTGGCATATAACACGTATCTACATGATAAATATTAACGTTCTTGTTTGAGCGAAGACATTATGTAAGAAGTAACCATAAAGGCATTGCAAAACCGGGATATTATATTGGCTTTGACGAAAGGTCTGGAAGGATAGAATGCGTTTATAGAAAAGTGGAGGATAGTAGTTAGCAATCTGAAAAAAATCATATATATACATATAAATAATATATATATATATATATATATATATATATATATATATATATATATACGCCTACACACATACACACACACATATATACATGTGTATGTGTGTGTGACTGTGTGTATTTATGTATGCATATGTATATGTATATACTCGTACTCATATATATATATATATATATATATATATATATATATATATATATATATATATATATATATATATATATATATATACATACATATAGGAGCCGACACCCATTATATATATACGCAAACGCACGCACACGCACGCACACACACACACACACACACACACACACACACACACACACACACACACACACACACACACACACACACACACACACATATGTGTATGTGTTTTTGTATATGTATATATATATATATAATATATATATATATATATATATATATATATATATATATATATATTTACATAAATATATATATATATGTGTGTGTGTGTGTCTATGTTTAGATTTGCGGGTGGATAGATAGGTGGATTTATCTCCTTGTGGCCATAATCGTGCGGCTCATGTGGGCGTGTGTGCCAACATGTTTTTTTTGTTTTTGTTTGTTTGTTTTTTTTTTTTACATTTCTTCATAAACTGACACAGAAAAACACAAGGACATCCTTGACATTTCACTTGGCTTCCTTCTAGATTCCTTCAGAAAATATGAAGTCCTTCTCTCCATCTTGAGTGCAGGGCAATATTGTGCTTAAGCCTTCATGCTGAAATTATTGCAGGGATGCCGTGAGACCAGATAGCACAAATATTTACTTTCATGGCCGCTTTCCAGGAAGCGGTATTGTTTTTAATTTGGTTTCAGGTTGGGTATTATTTTCCGTTTCAGTGTTGTGAGATATTTTGTTATTATTGAATGTCTCTGAACGTATGTTAATGTTCTGTGAAATCAATTGTTTCTCAGGTTATTTAATGCTGGTTTATGTGTTTGTTTTTTGTTTGTTTTTGTTAGTGTGCTTCGGAGTCGTTTTCTCTCTATCTTTATGTATTTTGTTGTGTTATTTTCTGTTCTTTATTGCAGCTTTTAGTTGAATTACTTTTTTTTTTTTTTTTTTTTTTTTTACTCGGTACGCTCATGATGTAGTGACGGTATAACACTTTTTTGAAAGCTGTATTCTTTATTCACAGAATTTATTATTCTCCTCACATTTTATTCTATAATTTCTATCTCATCTTACGCCGCGATATCTTTTTAATGTGTAGTTGGGATTTTATCATTTATTTGTCCTTTGCCGTCGCTGTATTTAAAGGCTCGACCAAGGGTGCCAAACGCGCGGCCCGCCTCTGTGCTGCGTGGCCCTCTTGTAGCTTCTTTATTATTATTGTGCTATTTGCTATTTCTCGCAGCCCGCCATTTTAAATTATCTGTTGAGCCTTACCTTCGTCTTTTAAGAATATTACTTACTCTCTTGTAGTTTACTTTTATTGTGCTCTTTGCTATTTCTCGTCGTCCGTCATTTTACATTATCAGTGAAGCCATTACCTTCGTTTTTTTAAGAACACCACTTACATTCTTGTAGTTTTCTTATTATCATTATGCTTTCGTAATAAGTGAAATATCCTAGGGGTTGTCATATTCATGGTCCGCGGGCTAAGTGTGTCCTGGGATGGGCATAAGTGGCCTATGGGGTGACAAGAAGAATCATTAGCCTGTGACACTATGATCGCCATGAAGGAAAATAATGTCATATACAATGTGCTACCCTTAATATCACCACTTAAAATGTGTGAAGTAAAATATACTTTACGTGGAAGTACAGAATACCAGTTTTAGTAACTTGATTATGGGAAGCTAGGTATGAAAATAATGCCAAATACTACGTTACCCTTAAAATCAACATTTAATATTGTTAAGCAAAATATACTTAACATGGAAGTACAGAATACCAATTTTAGTAACTCAATTACAGAAAGCCTGGTATGAACCTTTGTTGGCCCTCAGGACGGTAAATAAAGGGGAAATTGGCCCCCCAGGGAATCTGAGTTTGGCACCCCTGGGCTAGCCGGTACAATGACCAGCATTCCCGCCCAAATTACTCCGTCTTTCCCAGTCCGGCGTAGTGTTAATACCATTTTTCGTCTCGGAACACCGGATGCCTGAAGTACAGCTGCGGGCGAGGAGGAGCTAGCTATGGGATTCCTGATTTCAGCTTTAAAAAAAGGGGAGAACGCAACCTCCAGAATCAGTTACTTCCCTTTGGTGAAGCGCTGGGTACTCTGTGTCCTTTGTTTTCGTTTTCAAAGAAATCCACCGTACCTTTGGGATTTTTGTTGTTTTGATCGCTTGTTTGGTTGTTTTTTATGTTTGTTTTTTTCTTTTACATTCAGTTTTATTTTGCTTTTATATTCCTTTTCTTTTTTCTGTTTCTTTCTCTTTTTTTTTTTTTTTTTTTTTTTTTTTTGAGAAGATCCCTCACTGAATTGTATGGCGCCGAGTTAAATTGACTTTTATTCCTATTACGGCAATTTGTCGGGCGGTCACTTTAGGCTCCAGTCGGTATTCGCTTTTATCTTTCTATTTCTATCTTCGTCCTTCCAACGCCGATTTATTGATTCATCTATCAGTCATCATTACATCTAAATTATCTATTAATTCATCTGTTTTACCTATGTATCATCTAAATTATCTATTTATTCATTTATCTATGTATCGATATCTTATTTTATTTACTTAAGCCAGGATGAATGTTAACGAGAGATGTTGCAGAGGACTTAGCCAGCTGTTATCCATCTCCCATCGTGTCAGCGCATCATAAGTGGATTAATCTAACTGGAACGCCGACTGCCAACTCCAGGGAAAGTGTGTGTGTGTGGGGGGGGGGGGGGAGGGGAGATCCCGGATGTTGTTAGTCCACCTGATACACCGCTGATGGTAATGGTAATTATAATAAACATGATTTTGTTGATAATGGTGTTTCTTCTCAGTTTGATTACACGTATTCAAGATCTCTGAGACACTTCTGACCTCTGACCTCGCAGCCTACGCTTCTGGGTCTTACTCTTTTAAATGTAAGTGTTTTGTAAAATAAAAATGAATAGATAGAAACACTCGGTATAGACAAGTATATATATTCGTATGATGGCAAAAGAGGTAGTGATAATCATTAAAATAACAATAAGAAAAGAAACAATGATAATGATAATAGCAATAATAATGATGATGATGACAATGATGCTAATAATATTAACGACAAAACAACAACATAACAACAATAATGATTATAATAACATAACTAGAATAATAATAATTATAACAACATAACTAGAATAATAATAATAATAGTAATGATAATAATCATAGCAATAACAATTGCAATAATAACAATAATAATGATGATGGCAAAACATAAAGATAAACATCAAAAAATAACAAGAAGGAGAAATATCCCCTATGACCGGGGGATATCGATTGCCACAGCTCAATAAAAAAAAAAAAAAAAAAAAAAAATTGAAAGGACCTGACCTAACAATGCTATAGGTCTAGCTCCCTTCTTCCCCCTGATGATACGTCTTGGCCTGTCCGTAAGGGTCATATTCCCCTGCTTGCGTGTAGTTCTAGAGTCCAGTGAAATGTGGCAACTCTAAACTCTTTTGAAAACGAATAAGGAAGTGATGTTAGACGCAGTAAATGTCTTGATAAACAATAAAAATATTTATAGCTTTTCGAAATACAAAACATACGTAAAGACGAGTGTTAGGTATCAGCTGATTAAGATAAACGAAGAAAAAAAGAGAGGTTTGGCGAATCGGAGTGCTTTAAAGACAGGGGTGGGTTGCATGTTTTTGTTTCTTTTTCTTTTTTACTGAAATGGCGGCATTGAATTAAGGAACAACGTTTGACTTACAGTATACAGAGATAGAGAGAGAGAGAGATGATAGACAGATAGACATCAGCTAATTGGAATAAAAAGGGAGATTTAACGAATCAGAGTGCTTTAAAGACAGGGAGGGGTTGCTTGTTTTTGTTTTTGCTTTCTTTTTTACTGAAATGGCGGCATTGAATTAAGGAACAACGGTGTATATATTATATACATAAATATATATATATATATATATATATATATATATATATATATATATATATATTCGCCCCCCCCTCCCACGCACTCCCGTTCGCCTTCTATCTTTCCCGTCCTCCCCCCCCCACCCCTCCTCTTTCTCTCCTCTCGGTCAATCTGTCTCATTATAGGATCCTTTGTTCGGGGCTTTCCTTTTCACTCCATTCATTTTTTCCGGGAAGAGCCACCGTACGCTGTCCTGAGATGGTCCATTCACTACCTTCGCCCTTTTAAAATCTCTGAATGAAAAGTCTGTTTTGGGTTACCGTCTAACGGGGGTCTATTTTGAACGGCCGGGTCTCGAGGATGTCGAAGAAGCATCAGCGGAAAAAAAACAAGAGAAAATGACTTTTACCATTTATTTCTAGTCATTTCTATGTCTGCCATTTATATATATACATATATATAAATGTATATATATATATATGTGTGTGTGTGTGTGTGTGTGTGTGTGTGTGTATGCATATATATATATATATATATATATATATATATATATATATATATTATATAATATTATATATATGTATATATGTATTATATATATATATATATATATATATATATATATATATATATATATAATATATATATGAGTTGTGTGTGTGTGTGTGTGTTTATATATATGGTAATATGTATATATATATATATATATATATATATATATATATATATATATATAATATATATATATATATATATATATTATATATATATATATATATATATATATATATATATATTCATATATGTATGTATATATATATATATATATATATATATATATATATTCATATTTGTGTATGCATATATATATATAGGTGTGCATATATCCACCTAAAATATATATGTGTGTGTGTGTGTGTGTGCGTGTGTATGTGTGTGTGCGTGTGTGTGTGTTTACGTGTTTATGGATCTGATTATTTGTCAACAAGTTTATCTATTTTTTATTGCTTATCTATCTACCCCACTTATTTATATTTTGTTTCCTTTCTTTTTCTCTCTCTTTTCGTACAACCATCAAAATTATACAATATTAATGAAGCTAAAAACAACATTAACAGATAACAGCTTCCTGGAAAACTGTATCAGACATTCACGATACAACAACAATAACAAACTTCAGAGGATACAGAAACACGAAGGGATTTATTCATAAAGTCGACAGATACTTTTGAAGAAAAAAGAACGCATCTAAGTTTTATAATAGCATTTATCATTCATGGTTTGACAGAAATCTGACTAAAAAGGTATACAGAAATAAAATAAAATAAAAAGAAATAAAAATAATAAATAAATAAAAGAAATAAAAGACATACAGAGTTCGTCCATGGCATGAGGAAGTTATTCTGACATTGGAGACGAATTGGAGGACCTCAGCCTCCATAGCCTTCGACGTCCCTGGCCGCCTTGGAGTTATGAATGGGATATCGACGGGCTGTGATGTCCCGATTAGTGTTGCTTGGCGATGTGAGGGATACGGAGGTCCTAATGGAGGTCCTAATGGAGGGCCTAACACGAGAGCGTTCGAAGGGATGGTTGTTTTCTGGATT
>NW_020869524.1:240970-243470 GCF_003789085.1 Penaeus vannamei | reverse complement strand
GCTCCATTTTGAAATTTCCTAAAGGTTATTTAAGACATTCTAAGACTTTTTAAGGAGCCCAGGTGGAAGTGTATGTGTGTGCGTGTGTGTGTGGTGTGCACGCGTGTGTGTTTTAACATCAAGCCTATCAACTTACCACCAGTAGAACATAGGTTCTGGCTGGCACATCTGATTGTGGAATTATTCTAGGCAGTGCCATACACCAACGTCCTTATCACGCCTCTCATAGGAAGTCCCTTTTCAGAAATCTAGCAGTGACGCAAATAGAATTAGGTCTCTTTAAAGAAAACGGAAAAAACCATCAGTTTAGTGGCCAGGGAGGTTGAGAGCAACCAGAAGCCAAAGAATGAGAGAGACAGTATTAAGACAACAGACACAGATAGCAATGCTGAGCTGAACTAACAGGGACTGACCAGACAAACAGAGAATACTCCTATAACAGAAGCAGACTTTCATCAGACATGATCAATTATCAGCAGACTTAAGCCGACGAGCCACAGGAAGAAAGTAAGAGAGTGAAAGAGAGACGAGAGAGAGAGATAGAGAGCAGAGAGAGAGAGAGAGAAGAGATGTATGAGAGAGAGAGGAGAGAGAGAGTTACGGGAATAGAAGATAGCATACAGGGAGAGCAGACAAAAGCAGAGATAACTCAACACACTCGCGCCGACAAAATACACTTTTCGATTCCGCACTTAGCAGTCAGTGTGAATTCCCATAAACGCTGATACGCTTGCGATCATGTCAGCTCCTAGAATGTTTGTTAGAATTTCTTTATTGCAATTGCCGAAGTTAACTAGCGTCTCCCGCTTCTCTTGCAAAAGCCACTGGGCCGATGAGGGAATTAATTTTCGGCGAGCCGTGACAAATTCGGTTCGACTCAGAGGCAGAAGCGCCCATGGTACTTTAGCTGTAAGTGGTCTGCTCGCGTCCGGCTGATCAAATCGTTCGAACGCGTCGGCGCGGTAGAAGACGTCGGTTTTTATTGCAACGTTCGTATGAGAGGGATATGAGGGTAAATATTTCGCCCAGTTCTTGCTACCAGAGGATCTAAAATAGGATTTCAAGCATGAAGCATCTTTTCTTGTTTTGCCTCGTATCGTCATTTTTGGATTCTAGCTAAGGATCAGTTGATTTCCTATGTTGGATCTACTGGATGTGTTACTAAGAAGAAAATAAAATAATAACGGATAGATAATGTGTTGCAGGATCTAGAAGTAGTACAAAAATATCTTTTTTGGGGCTGATAAAATGACCTGGTCCTAGCCTTTTGTGAATTTTTATTTTTTTAATCCCATTTTACGTATATAAACTATATGTGAATATATATATAGATATCTTAAAAATAGTATGTGATGTGTGTGTGTGCGTCGTGTGCGTCGTGCGTGTGTGTGGGCAACGCTTTTGCAGTCAGAATGCTAGCTTAAACGACTTTATCTCTACCAATAAAAGTGGAATACCATAACAAGCAAATTATTATCATCTCTTCCTTTCTCTCATCTTCTTTCTCTTTCTTCTCCTGTCTATTCCAGACGTGGCGAAAGTTCGCATCCCCTTCCCACGACAGTTCAATAACAGTCCAAAATATGAATCTAGGGATGAGGAATGACCTTATTTCTCAGAATCAACCCTCTCCGGGCTGCACGGGGTCACCAGTGCGAGGCGCGTATGGACGTTTATTGCCTGTCTGCGTGGTCAATCACATTCAGGGTAGGAGAAACCTGCATTGCGCTCCGCATGACGCTCGCGTCCTCTATTGTTGGGAGAGCTTGGGCTGCTCGCGGCGGGGTCGGGGGAGCGTTGAGGGGACAGCAATAGGTTAAGGCCCGTAGTAGGCCTCTTGTGACTTCATTATGTTTCCTTGTAGCGAATATACTCATTCTTATATATAATGATAGTATAATATATTAGTAATAATATATATATATCTATTACCTATAATATAATACATATTATGATAATATATCAATATTATGTTGTTGTGAGTGTGTGTTGTGATGTGTGTGTGTTAGGTTGTGGTGTTGTAGGTGTTGGTGTAGGTACTGGGTGCTGTTGTGGTGTTGCTATAGTGCTTGGTTTATAACCAGGTTCGATTATTGTATACATACTTGTGCTCGTTGTGCATATATTAATAAAGCCTGTGTATACATAATATGATGTTTGTATATATAAGTTATGTGTCAGTATATAATCTGTTTTGATAGTATAGTATCTTATAATAACATAACTATTATTCATACTATAAACTTTATAGCTACCTAGTATTATATATATTTATATTTTGTGTGCTGTGTGCTGACGTGTCGTGATGGTAGTAAGGCTTAATGGTCTGGTTGTAGTATCTGCTGTGTTGGTTCTTCCATTATTCTATCATATTATATTACATTCATATTTATAGTTATTATATTATATAGTATATACGTAATAGTAATATATCATATAAATATGTGTAATATTATTATCATTATTCTGATTTATATGCTATATATTGATATATACTAGT
>NW_020869524.1:223470-230970 GCF_003789085.1 Penaeus vannamei | reverse complement strand
ATATATATATATATATATATATATATGTATTATATATATATATATATAATATATATATATATATATATATATATATATATATGTGTGTGATACACACACACACACACACACACACACACACACACACACACACACACACACACACACACACACACACACACACACACACACACACACACACCACACACACACACACACACACACACACACACACACACACACACATAATATATATATATATATATATATATATATATAATATATATATATATATATTACATACATACATACATACAAACACACATATATATATATATATATATAATATATATATATATATATATATATTATATATATATATATATACATACATACGTATATATATATGCTTATATATGTGTGTGCGTGTGTTAATGTGTTTGTGTGTGTGTGTGTGTGTTTGTTTGTGTGTGTGTGTGCATATATATATATATATATATATATATATATATATATATATATATATATATATATATATATATATATATTTTTTTTTTTTTTTTTTTTTTTTTTTGTGGTGTGTGTGTGTGTGTGTGTGTGTGTGTGTGTGTGTGTGTGTGTGTGTGTGTGTGTGTGTGTGTGTGTGTGTGTGTGTGTGTACATATATATGTGTGTATTTATACATAAATATGTATATATGTGTGTGTGCTTGTGCGTGTGCTCATGGTGTGTACCTGTTTTATATAGAGATACATACATACAGACAGAGACTATCAGACATGTTTCTGTACACCCACATATCTATCCAAGTGCCAATCGGAAAGGCGTCGAGGGTGCGGGTGGCCGGCGAGGCAGAGAGAGAGAGAGAGAGAGAGAGAGAGAGAGAGAGAGAGAGAGAGAGAGAGAGAGAGAGAGAGAGAGAGAGAGAGAGAGAGAGAGAGAGAGAGAGAGAGAGAGAGAGAGAGAGAGAGAGAGGGGGGGAGAGAGATAGAGAGACAGAGAGAGAGACAGAGAGACAGAGAGAGAGAGAGAGAGAGTAAGTGAGAGAGATTGATTGGTAGAGAGAGAGAGAGACAGAGAGAGAGAGGAAAAGAGACAGAGAGAGAGATAGAGACGAGCGGGGGCGTCGGAGTAGAGGAATGGAGGTCGACGAAGGGGCTGAGGAAATGAAAGATGAAACGCTGACAAGAGAAGCTTAATGGGAAAGAGAGTTTTAGGGGAAGGAAGGGCTGAGGAGAGAAGAGGAGACGGGGAAAGGACGCTCTCTGGAGTGCCCTAATCCGGTATTACTTCAAGGAAAAGGACAAGAGCGAGATCGACGGAGAGGGACTTACAGGTGCAATGAGATCAAATCGGCATTCAGAGATTCATTCACCTTTTATTGCCATATGAATATCATCAAAAGGACGAGAGCGAAATGGAGAGGAGGTTAGAGAGGGAGGTGGAGAGAGAGGAAAGCAAAGAGAGAGAGAGAGAGAGTAATGCGTTCATAAACACATGTTTTATGGCCAGTGGTTCTCAACTAATGGCTCTTTTCCCCCCTTTTAGTAACAAACAGCGTCCAACTTCAAAGTGACAGCATGGAACTGGCGGGAAGCCCAGTTGGCAGCATGGAATATTATCTTATGATGGATGTATATTATCAAATAAAGCGTTTGATTAATGAGATATACCAAAATTGCTGAAGGGAGGTCCTGCCCACTGGTTCTGCCAACCGGTTAATTGAATCGCCCAGGTGTGGATCCTTAAGATGCTATTTTTTCCAGTTCAGAGAGAGAGGTATACATACATACATAGAGAGAGAGGGGGGTATACATAGATCAATTAGAGAGAGAGAGAGAGGTGGGGTTATACATAGATAAATAGAGAGAGAGAAAGGTATACATACATAGAGAGAGCAGGGGGGGGGGTATACATAGACAGATAAATAGAGAAAGAAAGAAAGAGAGAGAGGTATACATACATACATACATAGAGAGAGATGGGGGTATACATAGATAGATAAATAGAGAGAGAGAGAGATGGGGGGGTTATACATAGATAAATAGAGAGAGAGAGAGGTATACATACATACATAGAGAGAGGGGGTATACATAGACAGATAAACAGAGAGAGAAAGAAAGAGAGAGAGAGAGATATACATACATACATAGAGAGAGGGGGGGTATACATAGATAGATAAATAGAGAGAGAGGGAGAGAGAGAGACAGAAAGAGAGAGGTATACATACGTACATAGATGGAGAGAGAGGGGGTATATATAGATATATAAATAGAGAGAGAGAGAAATAAAGACAGAGGCAGAGAGACGCGCATACGTGTGTGTAGATAAGGTCGATTTCCCTTCCCAGAGAGGGCGTAGGCGGGGGTCGAAAGGGAGAAGCCCCTCGGAGGAAATCAGTGACAGGGCGAGTGTAATTCGTGTGAATTGTAGCGGCCGAAGATATTTCATTTTTAGTTATATATCAACATTTCAGACTCTCCACATATACCTTTTATGTATATATGTGTGTGTGTGTGTGTGTGTGTGTTTGCGTGTGTGTGTGTGTGTGTGTGTGTGTGTGTGTGTGTGTGTGTGTGTGTGTGTGTGTGTGTGTGTGTGTGTTGTGAAAAATATCGTTAGAAAATCATGTTAAACATTCTGACACAATCAAAGACACGTTGAAATATAGTTGTTAACGCTACGAAACTTTTGGTATCCTAGATTTGCCAACTACTTTAGAGTTTGTGTAGCTTATCGGAATATTGCAATGCTTATTCCATCCATTTAAGTGAATACAATCAACATCTCTCAGTGAAGCCATATGAACCGCGGAACGACTATTCGACACGTATCTCGACCCGAATCAGAACGAGACTGATTCGAAACCCAAAATACCAACCCTTCCGTAACACAAGGTTCTTCTGTTCGATATTGAACGTTTCTACACCCTTCCTTACGAAAGTTTTCTTCGTAGTTGTACAAGAGGAAAGGGAATTATCAAGGACACGACAAGAAAGCTTTAGAAAATACAGGAAAGTAAGATAAGATGTTATAAGAGGATAATAAAGATGTCCTCACGACTGGGAAGCGGAAGAGAGCGGCTTAGAAGTTTGTAACAATATACAATAGAATCTAAGACGCAACAAAGACTGAGTTACATCCTGTTACGAAAGGAAAAATTACATCATGTATCTGAGACTAAACGTAGACTAGATAACAAACACCCTGGAAAAAAAATAAGAAAGGCATCACACATAAAAGAAACCAAGGTGTACTAACAAAAATGAGACATCCTGTTACGAAAGAAAAAATCATGTATCTGAGATGGAACATAAACTAGATGACAAACACCCTGGAAAAGAATTAAGAGAGGCGTCACACAGACATAAAAGAAACTTAAGATGTACCTCCTGTTCAGAAGAAGAAAAAAACAACTATATCATATATCTGAGATTAAAAATAGACTAGATAACAAACGCCCTGGAAAAGAATTAAGAAATCACACAGACATAAAAGAAACTTAAGATGTACTAAAAAAAAATGAATTACCTCTTAAGAAAAAAACAACATAATGTATCTGAGACTAAAAATAGACTAGATGACAAACATCCCAACGAAGAAGAAAGAAAGACATCACACAGACAGAAAAGACACGCCCACACACAGAGATGAATATAAAGTACATATCTGTGTGTGCGTGTCCCCCTTACATAGCCCTCCAGATGCCATCAAAGGCAGAGGGGCGGCAGGCAAAAGAGGGGCGAGGGCGGTGCCACAAGTGCCAACGGAAGCAGACCTGGCGAGAGGAAGAGAGAGGGGCTGGGGGCGGGGGGGATTAGATAAATGGAGATAGAGAATGAACAGGATAGGGAAGATGGAAGGGTGTTAAGGTGAGGAGAGGAGGAGATGAAAGGATGTGTGAAGAGGATACGGACGACCACCATAGAAAGTATATATATGTATATATACATATATATGTATGTATGTATACATATATATACATATATATATATATATATGCGTATATATATATATATATATATATATTATATATATATATATATATATATATATATATATATATATATATATATATACACACACATACACATACACAAACACACACTCACACACACATACATATATATATATGTGTGTGTGTGTGTGTGTGTGTGTGTGTGTGTGTTGTGTGTGTCATATATATCCGTGTGTGTGTGTGTGTGTGCGTGTGTGTGCGTGTGTATACGTGTACATGTGCGTGTGTGTGATGCATCTGGATCGTCGAGTAGCCCATTCGGTAAGGGATCCCAGGTTTACTAATTACTTTACGTCATAGTGGTATACTGTTTGAAATAGCAGAAGATAAAAAGAGAGAAAGGGGAAACTAACAGGGAGACAGAGAAAGGGGGGAGGGTGGGGGGAGGAAAGGAAGGGAGGAGTGGGAGGGATAAAGAGAGAGAGACAAAGACAGGGAAAGAGGGAGAGGTAGAGGAGGGAGACAGGGAGAATAAGAGACAGACAGGAGGAAGGGAAGGAAGAAAAGAGGGAATGATTGAGGGAAGGAGGAAAGGAGGGGAAGGGAAAAAGTAAAAGAGAGAGAGAGAGAGAGACAGCGAGAGGCAACGAGAGCGAGAGGCCGGAGCCAAGTGCCTTGCCGTTGTAGAAGGGCGACGAGGGCGCGTTGGGGTCCCACACATGCCACAGCTGGACGGAGATGAAGGGCGCCGAGCAGCTGACGTAGCAGAGGATGACGGTGACTGTCAGCTTGACGGTCTTGATCTTGGCGCGGCTGATGCTCTTGACGGAGTGCGAGCGCGGGTTCCAGGGGTGCAGGCGGATGTTCTGCGCCGTGACGCTGCCGCCCGCGCCGTTGGCCAGCGAGGGCGTCGCCTTGTGTCCGCCGCCGGGGCTGGCGTGGGCCGAGGCGCTGCCCGGGGCGGACAGCTCCTCCCTCTGCAGCGACGGCTCGTGGAGGCAGGTGGACACCTCGCCGTCGCTGCGTACTCTGCGCCGCAGGGACGAGGAGGCGCGGGCCGCCGCGTGTTGCGCCTCCGCCGCGTGTGGTCGTCCATCTGCTTGAGCTTGGAGTTGACCCACAGCGTCCGGCAGATGCAGGAGTACACGAAGATGAGGATGAAGAGAGGCACTATGAAGACGGAGAGCGCGTACCACGTGACGTAGGCCTTGGTGCCCCAAGGCGGTATGAAGGAAGCCCAGCAGTCCCACGTCCCGGCGGCCACCTCCTGGTAGCTGAAGATGAAGACCTGCGGCGTGCAGGAGCCGAGCGCCAGCACCCACGCCACGAAGATCATGTTCTTGGAGCTGCGTGGCGTCCACGAGCAGTTGGACAGCGGGTAGCAGATGACCTGGTAGCGGTCGAGCGCCGTCATCACCAGCAGGTACGAGTTCAGGTATGGCCCGAGCAGCTGGCCGAATTTGACCGCCTTGCACAGGAAGCCCCCGCCGTGGAACCTGTAGGTGACCTCCCAGATGAGTTGCGGCAGCACGTTCAGGAACGCCGTGATGAGGTCGGACATGCACAGGCTCAGGATGAAGTAGCACATGCGCGTGAGCTTCTTGCGCCGCACCAGCAGCATGAACAGCACCACCACGTTGCCGAACACGGTCAGCGTGAAGATCAGGACCAGCGTGATGATCTCCCACACGACCAGCGCCTCGTCTCGGGACGCGCCCACGCCGCCCTCGCTAGCGTTGCCCACGCCCGCCGCGGACGACCCGACGTCGTAGAAGTCGGAGCCCGCGCTCGGCCCGACGTCGCCGATCATGCTGTACTCCTCGAAGGCGCTCGTGAAGGCCTGCGAAGCGTTGGCGTCAGCGGTGAAGGTCTGGGGATCCCACGCGGGCGCGGCGGAGGCGTTGCGCGAACCGGTCCACGCCATGGCGAGCAGAGCGAGCGGCGGGCGCCTCAGGCATGCAGGACGCTGGGTCGGCGGCCGCGCGCGGAGGAGGAGCTGGAAGGAGAAGGGAGAAGCGTGAATCGCGAAGCAAACGGAAATACATCGCGCCAAAAGCAACATCAAAAATATTATGAAAAGGAAGACGATGGCAAATAGCAAGGCAGCGAAAATTATTCCAAGAAGAATGGAGATGATCACAATGAACAATTGATAATGATGGTCATAGCAGCAGTGTTGATGGTGATCATGACAATTCATGATTATGATCTAGAAGATTCCCCTGCTGATATAACCGATAATGATGCTAAAAGCAATTTTATTGATAACCAAAAGCACCCAGAGAGCGCATACCTCGGCCTAGGCAAAAGAGCCACTGATCCAATAAGAATATTCACATCTAAAAAATTACATTCAAGAACACGTCGCCAGTGTACTCGAGGAAGTCACCTCATCCTCAAGTACACTGGTGAAGTCCGCGCTTCCCCATCTCGCAATGCAAATGATTTATTCAAAATTTATCATTAAAAAAATATATATTAGCAAAAAAATATCCCAATAATCCTAATGCTAACCAGAATTTAATGGCATCTAAACTGGGCTAAGAGACACCTCTGGTATGAAAAAAGAAGAAATAATCATAAAAATATATTCATAACTTTTTGAGTTTTCCTGCTAACAAATCAACTAACTAATCCACGCTACCAAAAACATTGTTCACGAACAGTACTAATATGATTAATCAAATTTGTCAGTGGAGATAATAATGATGAAAATAATGATAATGATAACAAATACAATAATAGTAACAACAATGACAATAATAAAAATGATAAAGATGATAATGGTTATCATCATTATCATTAATGCTATCATCATTATCATTGTTATCATTTTCATCATCAATATGATTGTTATCGTCATTAGTATCATTACTATTACATTTTCCATTATTATTATCATTATCATTATTAACATTGTTAATTTATCATTATTACCATCATTATTATCATCATCATTATCTTTATCATTATTATTATCATTATCATAAATGCATTACTATCATCCTTTTGATTATAATTATTATCATTATTATTACTTTTATGATTATTCTTATTATTATTACTTTTATCATCATCCTAATTATTATTATCATTATTATTATCAATATCATCGCATCATACTTAATTGTTATTATTATTATCATTATCATTACTATTTTCATTATCATTATCATTACTGCTATTATCGTTATTATCATTTTATCATTATCATTGCTACCATTTCTATTGTTGTTATTATCATTATTATCATTATAATTATTGTTATTATCATTATAATTATTGTTATTATCATTATCATTATCATTATTACTATCGTTATAATTACTGTTATTATTATTATTATCAATATCATTATCATTATCATCATCATCAGTATCATTCATATCCTTATTATCACCATCATTTCTATTATTATCATTATCAGCATCGTGTTATCATTACCATAATCATTGTCACTATTATCATCATTACTGTGATCCTCATAGTAGTGATAGAAATATTACTGATATTCTACAGTCATCATCATTACATTTATCTTATCTATAACCATCACTATTATC
>NW_020869524.1:202500-207500 GCF_003789085.1 Penaeus vannamei | reverse complement strand
CTCCCTCTCTCCCTCCCTCTCTCCTTCCCCCTTCTCTCCTTCCCTCTCTCCCTCCCTCTTCCCTCCCTCTCTCACTCCCTCGTTCTCTTTCTCCCTTTCTTTCAACAAGCGGACGCACTGGAAAAAGAAAAAATGTTCACTTTGATTAAAGGCGACCGTCGGGTGATGGCAGAGACGCAAGGGCAAGGGTAGTCGAGCAAGTGTAATGTGGCACTCGCGTTAGTGCCAGAAAAGTGACAGAAAATTCCCATGATCCAGCAAAGGACAGACTGCGAGGGTGTGACTGCCAGGCATAGCGGAGGAGGGAAAGAGAGATATTTTATTTGTAGAGGAATGAGAGGAGGAGAGAAAGACGTTGAGAATGAGATTGATATGGATGAGAGAGAGAATGGGTGAGAGAGGGCGTGTGAATTTGTGAATGAGATTGGGAATGGATTAACGATTGAGAATGAAAGAAAGGAAAAGAGAGATAAGAAAAGGAGACAGAGACACAGTGTCCCAGAAGATTGCTTACTTCAGGGATTTGAGACAGGCATTTAGCGAGTCCAATTCCAAGGGGAAAAATATAAACTTTTTCTTCTAATCAACTGAATCTTATGACTGAAGTTTACATATGTTTGGTATTTGTAAATGTCATATAAAATCACTTAATTGCCGTACATAACTATTTTTTTCTTCCCAAAATAAATTTGTAAGATTGACGAATCGCAATGCTCCAGAGTTCGGGTTGAGTTACCAGTTTCTCCTTTTCTGTGGCAATAAAGTTTCCCGCGCTTTTCTCAAAATTCGAAAAAGTTAACTGACAGACAAACAAATGATTGGACATCGACAAAACCACCAATCAAATCATTTTTTTGTTGATTTAAATGTAAATGTAATATCAAATATTAAAATCTTTATTCCTTTCCTTTTCTGAAATTGTATGAACTATATATCTATCCCTTTAATCTACGTATTGTGTCGACCATAAACTGCTGGGAAGTTTTCGGTAAAATATTAAACGAATATTTTTCGGAATCCAAACCTTGATACATCCATCTTC
Organism: Penaeus vannamei; assembly: GCF_003789085.1. Classification (NCBI taxonomy): domain Eukaryota; kingdom Metazoa; phylum Arthropoda; class Malacostraca; order Decapoda; family Penaeidae; genus Penaeus; species Penaeus vannamei. The sequence goes on along the minus strand of NW_020869524.1, from coordinate 206,458 downwards.
ATCAACGTCACCAATGGCCAAGCCAGGAAAATGATAGTGATGCAGATGAAAGTAGCAACGATGATGACGATTGTGAAAACGATTATGATGATTGTGAAAACGATGATGATGATGATGGTGAAGATGATGAAAATGATGATGATAATGATGATAAAAGTAACAGCGATAATGATGATAAAAGTAATAGTGATAATTATGATAAAAGTAACAGTGATGCAGATGAAAGTAGCAACGGTGATGATGATGGTGAAAGCGATGATGATGATGATGGGGAAGATGATGAAAATGATGATGATAATGATGATAAAAGTAACAGTAATAATGATGATGATGACATGATAATGATGATAGTAATAACGATGATGATGATGGTGAAAACGATGAAGATGATGATGATGGTGAAGATGATGAAACTGATGATGATGATGATAAAAGTAACAGTGATAATGATGACAGTAACAACGATAATGATGATGGTGAAGATGATGATGATAAGAGTAACAGTTATGATAATGATGATCATAATGATGATTTTGATTGTGATGATAATGATGATGAAGATGACAATATTAATATTAGAAGTTATGATAATGGTGAGGCTGATGACTAGAACAATTAGTGATAATGATCATGATGATATTGGCAATAACAGCAACAATAATCCTCATTATGACACTTCTATTAATATAATTAATATTATTATTATGGTTATAATCATGATTATTGTTATCATTACAATTGTTACTATCATAATCATGATTATCATTACTGTTATTATAATATTCATTATCAATATTATTATTATCATTATCATTATATATTATTATCATTATTATTATTGTTATTATCATTATAATTAATATTATTACGGATATTATTTTTGTTATTGTGATAATCATTAATATCATTTTCATTACTATCATTTTCTATTTTCATCATTATCATTATCATTATCATCATCATCATCATCATCATCATCATCATCATCATCATCATCATTATTATCATTATTATTATTACCATTATCATCATTATCATTACCATCGTCACTATGGCTGTTACCATTATCACCATCCCCATCCTCCTCATCATTATTATGATTGCAGTCATCATGATTGTTGTATCATCATAATTACCATCATTATCATCGTTAGTGTTATCATCATTATCATTATTCCTATTATCATTGTTGTTGTCATTATTATTATTATAATCATCGTTATCATCATCATCATTATTAATGGCAGTATTAGTACTGTTATTAGTATCACTGCTGCTATTACTATTATTATCATAATCGTTATCATAATTATCGTTATCATAATAACTATTTTTATCATCATTTTTATTTTGTTCTGATTTTGTCATCATTACCACCGACATCACCATCACTGATATTATTATTGTTATTATTATCATTATCGTAATTATTAATGTTATTATTATTATTATGCTTATCAACATTATTGTTATCAATATTACAATCTTTGTATATATGATAATTATTGTTATCATGAACGTTAGCATCATCACTGCTGTTATTATCATTATTGATATCATTGTTGTTATTATTAGCATAATCATCATTATCATCATCATTATCTTTGTTTTCGTTCGTGTGAGTGATATTTTGCCAATATTAATGTGGCTATGAAAATCCCATTCATTAATATCTGTACCATTAATCTTGCTGTTCCCGAAGTGTCAAAATATTATTCATCGGTATAATTTGAGAATAATTTTCGCTATGAATACTAACTAAAGGTATTCTATTATTCCACTTTGTAACTCGAGTTTAGATTGACTTTTCCCCCTAATTTCTCCACTTCATAGAATATTTAGCATCGAATGATATACATCTAATCACATTTTTTTTTACGCTATTTGTGTACATCATTACCGTGATGTCTTGAGAACTAGAGATTTTCCATTAAACTTTAATGACGATCTCTGACGTCATCGTTACTCTCTGACGTCAGCGAGAGAATGTAAACAGTCCTTTTCCCGCAAATAAAGGAAAGGGGATCTGACGGATAGGTTTTTATTTCGCTGTTCTTTGGAAACTCTGCCGGTTTTCCTCCTTTCAATAAGCTGGGAACTACGGATGGCTACTGTTGCCAATGGGATTATAAAAGTTAGTCCACTTTTTTTTATTTTTTTTATTTCATTTTTTTTTTCTCTTTCTCTCTCTCTCTCTCTCTCTCTCTCTCTCTCTCTCTCTCTCTCTCTCTCTCTCTCTCTCTCTCTCTCTCTCTCTCTCTCTCTCTCTCTCTCTCTCATTATATCAAAAGTACTGATATTATCAAAGGGTATAAAGAGTATTAACCCTTTAGCGACGAAGTGTCCTTTGCGGGCTCTCTCCACTAAGGTTCAAAATAGTTTGCGCTAGCATCTCAAGATTTAAGATAAAATCCAGTGGAAATGGCATGAACTTCTATGACATACAAATGGGTATATTATTATTGACCTGATGTGACCGTATTTGATATGACTTGATCACATGTGATCTGACCAGATTTGACGTGATATGAACTGATCTGCCACAGGTCAGTTCACATCAGGTCAGATCACACCAGATCAGGTCAGATCACATCAGATAAGGCTAAATCACATCAGATCAGGTCAGATCACATCATATCAGGCCAGACCACAACAGATCGCATCAGATCAGGTCAGATCACATCAGATAAGCTTAGATCATATTAGATCAGGTCAGATTATATCAGATAAGGCTAGACCATATCAGATCAGGTCAGATGGCCTGAGATCACATCATATAAGGTCAGATCACATCACGTCAGATCAGATTACATCAGATTAGGTCATATCAAATCAGGTTGCTTCAGTTCTGGTCAGATGACATCAGATAAGGTCAGATGGCATCAAATCAGTCCATATCACATCAGATCAGGTCATCACAACAGGTCAGATCAGATCACATCAGATAAGGCTAGATCATATCAAATCAGGTCAGATAACATCACATCAGATCAGATCACATCCGATCAGGTCAGATCATATCAGATCAGGTCACATTTGGTCAGATAACGTCAGATAAGGTCAGATCACATCAGTTCAGGTGAAATCAAATTCTATGCGTGTCTATCCCCATTCAAGTCAATCAATTAACGAATAATAATGATAGCATTCATAATAATAATCAATAATAATAATGATAATAATAATAATAATAATATTAATAATGATAATAATAATAATAATAATAATAATAATAATAATAATAATAATAATAATAATAATAATAATAATAATGATAATAATAATACCTATGACAAAATCAATAATAATGATAAAAGTATTGACCATTATAATGATGATGATATGATAAAACATTTAACCGAATGTTGAAGCAGAATCCAGTGTCATAACAAGGGTTTATACTGTCCCGAACGTTGCAAGAGCTTGCACTTTGTAATGTTATATAATATCAACGTTTTCATTTCCATATCGCAAATAAAGGAATACATATGCTTTGAAAGGATAATACAGAATATTGAGGCTCATTTTTCATTTCATAAAAAGAAGAGTGCAGTGCGGCAGTGAAATAGATTTTATAATTACTTTCATTCATATATAATACACAGAAATGAAGCGGAAACAGAGAGAGTAACCTCATATCTGTAAGTGACCTTCGTTTGTTTTCTAACCAATAGGTTGGAATCCTCTTCGTGTAAGTAAAGATGGCGGGCCTCCCCAGATTGGAAATCTTTGTTACAAAATAATACAAAGAAACAATGATTTGTTTGTTTGTTTTATTGGAATTATGTATATTGACACCATTGCTTGGTCCAATATACCCATAAGGTTCGGGTTTCGGCACGAGCTAAATACTCGTAAGCTAGAACTCTTTGTCAGATTCGGTCTTGTACTCATTTTTACACCAGGTAATCTTATCCGATCACTTGAGGTTACGTTGTACTGAAGCCTTCGTTCGTCG